>CALYLW010002174.1:0-71152 GCA_944989445.1 Ampullaceana balthica | reverse complement strand
TTGATGTATCTTGTACAAACTTGGCATATATAATCATCTCAATCCAAAATAAAATATAGAGGGGTATTAAACTTTAAATCATGTATCGCTTGTATAGGTCCCATTACATTTTTCCTCTAATAAAGCTTTTCAGGGTCAATGACTTTCTTACCGGTTGTAATGGATGTATCTCTATGGAAGGTATTAAAATAATTTGGGTATCATGTTCCTAAATCAGACCACGTGGCACAATTTAATTTCCCTTTTATCAAATACAGGTATACAAGAGTATTGTCTAATTAATCATATTATGTTATTTAAATATTGCGTCTCTCTGAATATACTAAGAATTTATACAATTGAACATAAAAATAAAAGTTCGGATCTGTTCCCTTTGATGTGTTATACGGCTTCAAAATGTTAATTAATGTAAATATATGGTAACATTCTTTTTATTATTGTTCCTCGCTTTAAATATCACCGTTAATGTGTAACTTAGTTTAATGATATGAATTTTAAAGTTTACTTATTTTAAGTTTTTAAGCTTATGAGTGTAATACTTTCTATTGTTTTGTTTTATTTTTATTTTTTATAACTTACATGGGAAACATATAAAATGTTTTCAAAGTTCTAGAGTTTAATTTAAATCAAGAATATTAAATTTTTTAATTCTTTTTATTGGGACACGCTTTAAAATTTTAACGTTCATTAATTTGAATACTATAGATGTAATATATTAAACTTAATATTAAATTCTCCCTGCAATGAACTTGAATGGTTTATATTGCAGATATTTCAATTTGTAAATGTTTGCAAGACCACCGTAGTATGTTTAATTAACGACTGTTATACACAAACAAACTTAAACAACATAACTCTTCTTTAGAAAATAAAGTCCATTAAATCAAAGCTTAAACTGACATGTGTTACCTGATACTCTTCCTCTAGTACAAGTACCAACTCAGGATCGACATGAGAAACGGGAGTAACACCTATTACGTCACTTACGATTCTTTCATCTTAGCAGACGAGTCCATGAGTTACACCTTGCGTCTGGGCAAATTCAAAGATGGTAATATTCGAGACTCATTAAGTTATCATAACAACAAGCCATTCGCCACTCCAGACCGTGATAATGAATCCAAATGTGCTTCTGGTAGGAAGTCAGGATGGTGGTACGGCAACTGCGCTGATTCACATTTGAATGGTGTCTGGGATGCCGGGGATGTTACAGACATTTATTGGTGGGATGATAAAATAGGTAGACATTTAAAACTGAATTACGTGGAAATGAAGATAAGAATTGAGTAATTTAGAAACTTGCTATGAACGAGTGTCAATTTGCTTGTTTAAATAACACTATGCTAAAAATAAAATGTATTTATGTAACTCATCTATGGCAATGGAATACTCATTGCATAATGGTTTCTTGTATACACAAAAAACAGCCTTAATTGTGCTTCACTTCAGTAACATTGTAATTTAGCACACTATTATTTATATTGGATTTTTATAATTATGTGACATTATGGACATGACACTAGACGCATGTCAAAGTGTAAAGGGTGAGACTAGGGACATGACACTAGACGCATGTCACAGTGTAACAGGTGAGAGTAGGGACATGACACTAGACGCATGTCACAGTGAAATAGGTGAGACTAGGACATGAAATTGATATTAGACGCATATTACAGTGTAGCAATAGAGACTAGGGACATGAAACTAGACGCATGTCACAGTGTAATAGGTGATACTAGGGACATGACATGATATACGACGCATGTTACAGTGTAGCAGTAGAGACTAGGGACATGGCACTAGAAACATGTCAGTGTAACAGGTTTGAGACAAGGCACATGACACTTGACGCATGTTACAGTGTAACAGGTTTTGACTAGAGACTTGACACTAGACGCATGTCACAGTGTAACAGGTGAGACTAGGGATATGACACTAGACGCATGTCACAGTAAATAGGTGAGACTAGGGACATGATAATTGATATTAGACTCATGTTACATTGTAGCAATAGAGACGAGGGACATGACACTAGATGCATGTCCCAGTGCAACAGGTTTGACTAGGGACATGACACTAGACGCATGTTACAGTGTAAGAGGTGAGACTAGGGACATGATAATTGATATTAGACTCATGTTACAGTGTAACAATGGAGACAAGGGACATGACACTAGAAACATGTCAGTGTAACATGTGAGTTCTCACAACAGGTAGATCCAGGTAGATAAACAAATGCCGGATAGTGAATGGGAAAGACTAGTAAAAGAAGAGAGACAAGGGCATTTTGTGATCATATAACACATTTATGTTTAGTGTGTGTCGGATATGCTAAGAAAAATGATATAGTGACACATTTAGGGATCATATAAAATGGGAAAATAGTTGAGACTAGACACACTGTTTAATTCGATTATTGAGTGTATATAATATAATATAATATAATATAAAATAAAAGATGCATGTAGAAAATCATGTTTTGTTATTTCGTTTGATTCTTTGCTTCATTAAAATAATTTCTTTCTAATTTTTACTTGTCTACTTAATAAATTTCGAATAAAATGTAAAGAAGAAGAAAAGAATAATAAAATATTAATCATTTGTTTCGCTTGGATTTCATTATTTCACCACATTATTATATAAAATTATTAAGTTAACGAGGAGTATTATTGTTTTAAAAGCATCAAAATTATGTGATCAGAAGTTAATTTAAAAAATGTAGATACTCACCTTAGTAATTTTATTTTTAATTATTTTTTTCTCTTTTATTAAACGCACGTACACACACTTTTAAATGTCTCCCCGCCTTTAATGACACGTAAACTCGTATGTGTCTCGGGTAAATTTTATTTAAAGCAGCAGATTTTCTATTACGAGAGCAATTTTTTTCTTCTTAAGCAATCTACAAGTTTTTAATTTATTTAGAATCAGTAGGAAATGTATTCGCATACATTATGATCATACCTACTTTAAAAATATGTCTTCCCTTTGAAAGAATGCTTTCATTTTATAATGCATTTGAAAAAAAATAAATATTTATTTGAGCTTTCCATATTTACAAATATTACACATTTTCGTATACCTTATATTTCTATGCTATTAACGTACTGATATTTCATATAGAATGGGGCTGCGATAAAGCTTTTAAATAAAATACAAAATACACAAAAAAATTGTGCAATGAAAACAATAAATGTGAGCTTTATTTTAAGACGAACACTTTTTATTTGACATACACATTTTATGCTTTAAGAATATAAATATTACTTATGTGAGTACGTATTTTATGTTATTGTACTGATGACGTCATTAGCTGAAACGTCTGCCGTCGTGTTAGTTTAAAAATAAATCTCAAATTTATTGTTGTCATTGCACAATTTGTTTGTATATTTTGTTATTTTATTAACGTACTGCCTGAGTTTAAAATGTTTAACTAGATTTTTTCACTTGATTCCTTTGGACAAATAATTTTTAAGGTTAAATAATCCAATGGCTACAACAACACGCTTCATAACCTGTAAGCTAGCATGAAAGACTTTTGTCGCGTTCACTCACCTCAACGATTATTAGACCCTATTGTCAGTGAAGATGAAACTTAATGCACCCACCATATTTTTAATGACTTCATTTGATAGTTCATTATACATATATACACATAACATACAATTTTTTAAAAAATATATTTTTGGGCTGGTACTGCATGGTAAAAAAAAATGATCCATTAATCAGGAAAAAATGTAATCGATTAATCGATTAATTGAGATTAATTATATTTTTATTACGCATTAATAGATCCCGTTAAGTTGCAAGTCATTATTTAGCGAAATCGTTTAAGTCGCAATAATTCCATTGCCCCCATATTTTGTGAAATAACACAGCAAATTCGTCCTGCTGTGCAACATAAGGAAAGGTAAATTTTTGTTAACCTATTCACATCTAAATAAATAAATATAATACGAGGGGAATGTATTAGTAAGAAAAAAATAATTATTAATAAATTGGAAAAAAAATATCAGACATATTTTCTTAATTTTTAATCGATCAACTTAATTTGAATCGATTTTAAAAATACGATTAATCGATTAATTAATCGTTAATTTCTGAACTCTTAAAGTTTTTTTACATTTCTATATAACCAGCTTCCTTGAACGTTTAGCCAACTACCATAAAACACTAAAGAGACTGTACGTAACATTCTTTGCGAATTTTGGAGATCCGGTTAATGCTGCAATGATGAATTTCTAAATTTAGCAAGCTGTAAGTTAATTTCTTTTTATGGTCAGTTCTATACAGATATCACTTTATCAACATTTAAATCTCTAATAGAAATGCAGGACTAAACACAAACCATAGATAAGCGTGGGACGCAATAATCTTCTGTATAGAAGGAGCGTCTGTAACAGATAAGATAAGATAAGATCACAAGTACCAAAATTAGTGTAACGTACTTTTCAGATTCCTTTAAAATTCTGGAGTTTTGAAAACGATTGCTGAGTTCTTGAGTTATACCATGTGATAAGATTAATTTCATTCACTTTAATAATGTTTTACAATGGTAGCTTTGACGGCGTATCTTAAATTGATGATAAGACAATTTCCTGGGAAATAAACCGGTTGTAGTTAAAGGGTCAAAAATTTTTTTAAATATTTTACCAAACTTTGGATAGGATAATTTAAAAAAAAATGTAAGCAGAAATAAATTATTTAAAAAAAAATGTACATACTTCTGAAATAAATTCAATAAATAAAGTTTCATTAAAAATTCAAAGTGGGTAAATTCTTCTACATATTGAAAAAAATGAATCCTGAACAGAAATGTGAACGACTTTCAGTAAACTAAAGCTTCACACAATGATAAAAATTTAGTACTGAAATTAAAATGGTTAAAACAAAATTATTTCAAGCGATTGACATTAAATGGTGAATAATTTAAAAATTATTGTATCTAAGAAAATATTATTGAGGTTTCAACTTAATGTAATAATAACTTTAATAAAAGTTTAGTACAGTACTGAAATGGGTAGAAAAATCTTGGTGAATTTAAAAGTTAAAAAAATTTACATGTGAGTTTAAATTACTGTACTTGATATTTGGCGTTGCCGACTTATTATACAGAATTTTTCTCTAGACGAGTTGAATTTGAAATATACAGAAAGCTTAATTTCATTTTCAGTCAGACACAGAGGTAGATAAATTTAAATATCTAGGAGCCATTATATTTAGAGATGGTACCTACGAAGCTGAAATTCAAGCTAGAATTGTTTCGGCAATGGCATCAATGACGAAGTTTTAAAAAATATGGAACAGCAAAGACATTGGCCTGCCAACAAAGCTCAGCCTTTACAGCGCCCTCGTCAAAACCATTGTCCTTTACGGATTTGAGACCTGGACACTTGGGGCAACCAATAAAAGCAAGCTGCAGGCATTTGAAAACAATGAGGAAAATTATCCAGATCTCATATTTAGAACACAAGACCAATGAATATGTCTGGGACAGAATAAACTCTGTTGCTGGTCGTCAAGAAACAATTATAACAATAATTAAGAGACGTAAGATGGCATGGTTCAGCCATGTATTGCGACATAATACCCTGACAAAAATTATCCCTCAAGGACCTGTAGAAGGGGGCCGGCGAAGAGGTCGACAGCAGAAAAGCTGGCTTGGCAACATAAAGGAATGGGCAGAGATGAGATTGAACGAATTACAGGCCGTCACTCAAGATAGGCACATTTAGAGATCGTTGTCGGTTGATGTGTCCTTGCGCTCCCCCCAACGACATCAATTTTCACGGGACTGATGATGATGATGATGAGTCAGACACGTATTTGTCAAGTGTCATTCAATATTATTTAATTGGTTCTATTTAAATTTACTTCTTAAAATCCTTAAGCATGTTATTTGTATTTAATTATAATTTCTAGAATTTAATTTCTAAAGATTATAAAATAATCTACATATTATACTTAGAACAAATATGTATAATAACAAAAATCAGTTATATTTCAGAGCGCTCAACAGATTTGAGAGAGAAACCATAAATTCAAACAAATGGATAATTAAAAAAGATATTGAAATTTAGAAATTATGCGCTCATTTTACTTGTATATGCAATAAAGTAAAACACCATTTTTTGTTGTTGTCCTTTTTTGTTGTTGTTGTAACAGTTATTTGTTAAAATGATTGTATGTGTTGAAAGTCCACGGAGATTTCTGTATATTGTTATAATATTACCTTACATGGCTGTATGTTGTCATTATATGAACTGAAATGACAGTGCGTGGTTGCTATAATATCATACATGCTTCATGTTATTACTATATTGACTGACAAGACTTATGCTGTTGCTAAATTAACTGATTTGGCTGTATATTGTAACAACATTAACTTAAACTGACATGGCTAATGATGTTACTGTAGGAACTGAAATGACTTATACTGTTACTATATTAACTGACATGGCTTATATTGTTACTATATTAACTGAAATGACTTATGCTGTTACAATATTAACTGACATGGCTTATATTGTTACGATATTAACTAAAATGACTTATGCTGTTACTCAATTAACCGACATGAACTGTGTTGTTACTATATTAACCGACATGAACTGTGCTGTTACTATATTAACTGACATGAACTGTGCTGTTACTATATGAACTGACATGACTTATTCAACACTCTGCGAGTTTTAATGAGAAGACACCTATGCTTTTTGTAGTTACTCAACCCCTTAGAAAATCTCTTTCCCTGCAGTTACCTTCTACGTCACTCCACAGTCTAACGTGGGATCCCTTACGTAATATCTCATCGGAGTTTGAAACAAAAACCTAAATCATATACGTCTCTATTTGGTGTCAGAAATTATTAAACCGATGTTGACGACATAGCGTTTACCTTCGAGAAGATTGACTCGAAAAACAAAATAATTAGAAAGGAAATTTTAAACTCAATCTTTACAAATGAGTTAAATTTATTCTATACATAAATGTATATATTGGTGAAATTATGAGAAATTAGTTTAGTTTTCATTTCTCCATTTTTAAATTTTTGTTGAAAACGCAGGAATAAGCCACATGTTTAGTAACAGGTGTGTATTACATTCAAAGTCGGCTGTCATGTTGAGGTTAGCTTAAACGACCAGGCAGTGTAAGCCAACAACGTTTTTTTTTAAATTCTACAATATGCATCAATGAAATAATAACATAACAACTGAGTCAGATACATTTTCTAAATAACAAGGTTCCCTGTATTTCAGACATCGTTATTACGATACTAAATTCGTTGTATATTACATGCGAATAAATGGGCTTTGGGGCGGGGGGTGGGGTGGGGTTATTGTGTTTTGGTTATAGTGCTTAAGATGTAATATATACATGCGCCTTCTTTGTTCACAGAAGTGTTTGATTAAAACATTCTTTCGAAATATATATCTTGCCATTTTGAGCTTCCCAAATAACATATTTATAAATTTCTGAGAAGGCAGGCAATAGGTAAGGCTAAAGACACAGACTTCCAAAAAGTAAACAAAAAGTAAAGTGATTAAAGGTGTGGACTAGTAACAAAGATAATTTTGATAATGATGAAGACCTCATTGGCAAAAATGGCTATGAGAAATTTTAAAATATGTTTACTTAACCCCTCTGTCTAATGGAGGATCAAAAATAGAATGTTCTGAATTTGGTTTTCTGAAAAAATAAAAATCCTTGACCCAATGAAAAAATAAAACGTACAGTGTTACATCGATATACAAACATGAATCTGTTCTTGGGTGGCTTTCATATTCTTGGATTTTTCGTATCTTTAACTTAGATCTACGCGTAAAATACTTAATCCAATCCAAGCCATACAGAAACAATCTATATATATAATTCTCTTCGTGGTCGGACCCTGCGAGACACCAAGCTGCAAGTATGTTCAACAGATACTAATTTTAGAAAGCAGCACACCAAATTACTGCACCAATGCATCAAAAAGGTGTGCAAATTAAATATGCGCTGTAAAAAAAAATATATATGACGTCATTGTTTTCGCTGATATTTTAATTATGTAAAAAGGGAACAATGTAAAGTTATAAAATACTTTGTGTACATTTCAGAAAGTTTAATATTTCGTATTGATCAAACAAGGACAATTTAGTTGGGATTTTGAAAAAGGTGGGTGCCATAGGCGCCCTAAAAAAGTGCATTTTTTCAAAATAAATAGATTTAAGCTGAACACTTCCGTCATTTTTTACGGGTGATATGCCGCGGGTCTCTTCAGAGTTCATTCTTTTCATTCACTCACAGTCGTTTGCCCAAACCCACCCCATTTTGACAACCGCGCCCTTCAGGAAGTCTTCACCCGTCACTAAATCATTAGCGGCGTATGCTACGCCGTGGGTCAGATAGTACTTAATATTTAAAGACAATATCATATAGAACTATACAAAAAAAGTAGGATTCTTTAAACTTTAAAAAAAACTCATTATAAATCAAATTAATAATAATAAAAGTATGAAAACCGAATAAAATAAATGAAACATAGCAAGTATTCAAATGTACCTTTAGAGCGAGGCGAAGTGTGGGAGAAGGTTGTAGGACTGTAGAATGGATGGCAGAAAGTATTTCGGCATTACGTACGAAACACTAAACATAAATTAATACATCATGTACAAATTTTACATCAATTAATGCTAAATAAACACACATTTAGTACAACTGTACACTAAACAAACGTATCATAACACTTGAACTTATGAATATTGTAATTTTTCTTTTTAAATTAAATAAATAAAGGTAAAAAGTGATTTTTAAAAACCACGTTTTTATAAGTTGACTAAAAAGAAGAAAATAATTTAAAGCTGATGAGTTCAATTACTGTGATTTAATATGACTAAAAACATGGGGCGGGCGCTTATAAAGTTTAACATATACAGCTCACTCATTCTCTCACTTATAGATCTCTCTTTTGACTTCTAAATTAGTAATCTTTAATTTGTATACCAAACACCCGCCCCACTTTTTTTAGTCATATTAAATCAAAGAAATTGAACTCATATGTTTTAAATTATTTTCTTCTTTTTAGTCCACTAATAAAAACGTGTTTTAAAAAAAAATTTTTCCCTCTATTTATTTTACCAAACACCTCTTTAGCGCCCGTCCAACATTTAATAGCAAAGCGATGAGGTCACGGGGTGATCTTATCATGTGAAATTGAAATGCGGCTGGCTGGTACAGATGCTTATATAGAGATAAACTAAAAAAATGCATTAATTTAATTGCGGTAACTTCGATCGATCTGAAATTTTGAGACAATGTATTGTCATCCAATATCTATCTGTGTTAAAAATTTGAGCTCTCTAGGACCATTAGAAATGGGTTTAATTTTACGTTGGCAAATTTGAAAAATTGCGGACAGACAGACACGAAAGCAAGTATACAATAAATATATAGATAAATTGAAAGTTCAATAATTTAACAACAGTACATTTGATCAATCTGAAATTTTGATACAAAGCATTGTCATCCAAGACATATCTGTGGTAAAATTTTGAGATCTCTAGGACCATCATAAGTGGTTAAATTTGACGTTGGCAGATTAAAAAAATTGTGGACAAACAGGAACGAAAGTGAGTTAATAAAAACGTGGTAATAAAAAAAAACAATATTTTTGTTTTGCGCATTCTAATTTTTTTATAACATTGAATTTTATTTTGCCTCTGTGCAAGCAAAATTTTACTGTCTTATTTATTAAAAATATTTTTTAATATTTGCTTACTAATGGTCTCTTAGCAAATGAACCAAAGAAGCTCGTTTTTGACTGCATTTTACAATGTTTCTGAATTGCAAAGGCAAAAGTTATTGAACTGTTCAAGAACGGTTTGTGGCGAGTTGAATGCAGTTACGGAATGACCATTGTTTTAGGTGTGCAACAAATCTTGGAACAAACGAATTTTCGAGTTTCCTTTCGTATGTTGAATTGCTCGTATCTTAAAGTATTCTTATTTGAGGTGCCACTCTCTCTCTCTCTCGCTATATATATATATATATATATATATATATATATATATATATATATATATATATATATATATATATTATTAAACAATATAATTTGCAATTGTCACGCAAGTAGTGTCTGTCAGTCCTGACGTTACTAATTTTAGAAAGCAGTGAAAACCAAATTACTGCACCAAAGCATCAAAAGGTGTGCAAATTTAATATGCGCTGTAAAAATATTATATGACGTCATTGTTTTCGCTCATATTTTAATTTTGGAAAAGGGATCAATGTAAAAAGAGGATTTGATGATGGTTAATTATAAACCCCTATTATAAAATACTTTGTGTACATTTCAGAAATTTTAATATTTCGTATTTATCTAACAAAGACAATTTAGTTGGGCTTTTGAAAAAGGTCGGTGCCGTAGGCGCCCTAAAAAAGGTCATTTTTATAAAATAAATAGATTTCAGCTGAAAACTTACTTCATTTTTGACGGGTGATACGCTAGTATATATATATTAAACAATATAATTTGCAATGTCACGTCTGTCCGTGACGTTACTAATTTTAGAGAGCAACGCATCAAATTACTGCACCAATGCATTAAAAGGTGTGCAAATTAAAGATGAGCTGTAAAAAAAAATGATATGACGTAATTGTTTTAGCTCATATTTTATTTTTAGAAAAGGGAACAATGTAAAAAGAGGATTTGATGATGGTTAATTATAAAATCAAAAAACAAAGGGGGCGCCGTAGGTGCCCTACAACCCCTATTATAAATATTTTGTGTACATTTAAGAAAGTTTAATATTTCGTATTTATCAAACAAGGACAAGTTAGTTGGGCTTTTTGAAAAAGGTCGGCGCCGTAGGCTCCTTAAAATAAGTGCATTTTTTCAAAATAAGTAGATTTCAGCTGAAAATTTCCGTCATTTTTGACGGATGATACGCTAGCATATATATATATATATATATATATATATATATATATATATATATATATATATATATATATATATATATATACTAGCAGACCCATCGTGCGTTGCAACGATCTCAGTAAAAAGGAATACATATAGATAAAAAGGAATTACATTAAGGGTAACCGGGAACATCAGTTTAACATGTGAAGTTCGAAAATCTTTTCATATCAAATTATTACATTACAAATATATCTATGTATCTATATTTTTCAATATCGTGTAAAATTGAATGAGGAATACAATATTAAATGTTTAGTAAAAAACACATTAAGAGCCCCCAGCCCCGAGGAAATGGACATTAGGAGTTCAGTGCCCTATCGTAATTTAATATAGGCTCTTAAGTTTTTATCTACCGTGTTGGGTGAAAAAACCAGTTATTTTCTCATTATCTAACTATTAAACTAATTTTTATATAGCTAATATAAGGAAAAATACATTAAGGGGCCCCTGGGCCCATTCGGTTCAAAATGTATATTTTGAAAACCTGTTCATTTAAATTCAGTTTCATCATGGATTTGTTTCTCAAGTTCGTTAAAAACTGAGTGAAAAATAATATCTTAGAGTATACAAAATAAATACATTTTTTGGGCCCTTGGCCCATTCGTTGTAAGATATCAATTTTAAAATGCTGTTAGTTTTAATTCAGTTTCATCATAGATATATTTCTCAAGATCGTTAAAAATAGAATGACACATAACATCTCAAACATGTAAGAAAAAAAGACATTTGGGGCCCCCAGCCCTGAACAATTGGACATTAAAAAGTGCAGTGCCCTTTTTTTAATATGGGCTGCCAAGTTTTTAAATACAAGGTTTGGTTAAGATCCATTCATTTATTCAGTAGATATCGCATAAAATAATTTTTATATAGCTCATATAAGCAACAAATGACATTAAGGGCCCCAGGACCCATTTAGTGCAAGATGTCACGTTCAAAACACCTGTTTAATTCAATCAATTTCATAATGGATATATTTATCTATATTTCTCAAGATAGTTAATAATTGAATGGGGTATAAAATCTTAAACGGTTATGAAAAAACACATTTTTGGCCCCCAGCCCCGAAGAAATGGACATTAGGAAATTAGTGCCCTATCGTACTTCAATATTGGCTACCAAGTTGTTATATACAAAGCTTGGTTAAGATCTATCAAGTTACCTAATAGCTAACGCTTAAACTAATTTTTAAATAGCTTATATTATAAAATAATCCTATTATGGGCCCCCGGCGCCCCACGAGTGTTAAATCGTCATAGAAGTGTATTCAGCAAGTTCCCAAAGTTTCATGCTTCTATCTTCACGGGAATTTGTGTTGAGTCAGTTTTAAATATAAGGAAAATAAACTTCATTAGGGCCCCCGGCCCCCAGTTAGTAATAATTTATATTTTTTTCCTGTCCAGGAGAAAAGCATGGTGTCTGCAAGTCTATACCAGCGATCCCAAGAGACTGAGTGATAATTTATATAATTTTTTTGCCTGTTACCATCGCCAAATGATACTTAACAACCACCGAAAGTTTCATGCTGCTACCTACACGGGAAGTAGGATAGTTTTCATATTTTTTTTTATAGAGCTCATACAAGGAAAAAACGACATTTTGGGGCCCCGACCCCCAGTATCTTATATATATATATATGGAAGGAAACCTGTTTAAGAACCTTTCTCATGTCATTGTGTGTATGTGTACCGAATTTCACGGTATTTGGTTGTCTGGATCTTGAGTTATTAGGGAGCTGACAGACAGACAGACAACAAATGTGTCTTATATTTATAGAGATGTAATTTTACCTTTTAACAATTAAATATCAGTTTTCATATAAATGATTTATCAAATCATTTCTTGTTCTCAGATGACCAGCTTCCTAACATGTTGGGCTGTCTACTGGGAAACTCTTACACATCTCAACGTGACGTTTGTTGCCGAATTTGAAGACACTATTCCTGCTACAGTGCATAGAATACTACACGGGTGCAGCAAGATGCAAGAACAATTTAAAAAAAAAGACATTTTTGAATACATGAAATTCTATACAGAAGATTATTTCATATTACCTTCTTATGACTGTCAGAATAAACAGGCCCGTTTGAAAGTGAATTATCGTTCTCAGCCACAATATATGATTAGACAGAGCAACGAAATTCCTAGTTGTGTTTTTTAACCTAAATTAATTTTTAAAAAGTTGGATGGAAACAGGGACAAACTGTAGCGATGGGAACAAATCCATTCCTTCGTAGAGTCTCGAACCCACGACTCTCGGTTTGCCAGAAGAGCTTGCATGTCTCTCAGCCAACGTGTGCTTGTCACGGTGCGCAGTACACACATCCTATATCATAGCACGTATCCCAACCCAAACACACAAAAATTCATTCATAAAACATACATTCCATCACCAATACATATCTCATCCACAAGGAAACATAAAATTTTGTGCAACGCGTCAAATCCATCACAGTATAACTGAATTTCCCTGATCCTACATTTGTATTTCTATAGAATGCATTGTAATTGAAAATCATTAAATACTACATTGTATTCAAATTCTATTAGGACAATTATTTCATGCGTTTTTGTATCTTTACGACAGTTATGAAAATTCATAATTATCCACAGTAATATATTAAAGGGTTTTAAATTAATAAAATTCACTTCTTTTGTTGCCAAAGCTCTTATCACTTTTACCTTATGCAAGTTATGAACAAATATACCACAGTAAATTAAAAAAAAAGTTTAGCTTTTAAGTGAACTAAATGTAAGTCAATTACGTAGCTGGCTTTCTAGAACATAACAAAGGAGTGTGTTTTTTTTTAAGGAAGTCATACCATTCAATTCTGATCTAAGATGGCTTATCAAATTTTATTGATAAACATTTAACAAGATATCTAAAACAAATGGTATACAATTTAAATATAAAGCTCATTTTTGTTTAGAAATAACTTAAAAGTCCACATCAGGGTCCATAAATGGCATCACGAACCTGGAGGGGGGGGGGCAAGGGGGTCACTTATTTGAGACCTTGTGTGACGAGGGGGAAGGAGGTGTTCAAATTTAAGAAATGTGACTTCACATCACATCAGTTTTTTTCTTTCATTATATTTGTTTTATTTGTGTACTATTTGTTCGTTGAGGAAGGCTCTTTGTCGAAACGTTCGCTGTTGTGTTACGTCCTGTCAATCTAACTATTCCCTGTTTATATGTTATACATTTACTAATTTAAAAGCCTGGTTGCAGTCTCACCCCACAATTTTATCCCCGTAGTATAGCACGGGCAATGCGATCGTATATATATGCAAGGATCGGCCTAATCAGCCATCTGCGCACGCACAGACAACCCTGGAATGACTAGAGTGGTGCTCGTCGTATCGACGGACGAACGAACGAACATATATATATATATATATAATATATATATACAAATATATTTATAGTTTGAATATATGTTTGTTTAATTTTATAGAGCTATATAATTTTTTTTATATTTTCTAATCTGATAATACAACTTTCATAATTTTATAAAGTTTTTGTATGATTGCAGAAAATTTAATGATTTCATAGTTCAAGTTAGGCATTGTTTTTCTTCTCTTTAATCCTTCAGACATCCGTACACGTTTTCGATGTCTAACACTAGATGCCTTCTTAAGACTCTCTCGGGAGAATTCATTATTGATTAGAGCTAAGTAAGTCATTATTTTGTGTTCATAAAATATAAAAAACTATGCACTGGGAAGTAGACTAAGGCACGTAAGCTTCAAGCTTCGTACTAATTCATTACTGGTTATACTACTTAAATGAAACATGTATATTTTTAATTTTTTAGATTGTAAAGTTAATGAAGCGGTTTCCAATAGTATTTTATATATTTTTTTTTAAAAATTGTTTATAACTAAACGTACACTCATTGTAAAATTTTTATTACTTTATTTCAAAGATATTTTCTGATTTTTCTAGCCATAGAAGAATATTGTTCGTTGTATACAATGTATAATTTAAGGTTTAAAGAAAGCTTGAACTTTGCCTAGTTTCTCGAAAAATTAAAATATACGCTGTTACTGTTTAAAAAAAGTTTTAACATGTTACAACATTACCGCTAGTAATATAATAGTTAAGTCAAATGTGTGGATTCGCTACAATTGATGTGTGGCGTGACGAATATACTGTGGAAGTCTATAATAAGCTAAGTAACAATAATTTTTATATTCTTTTACATCATTGACTTCAAATTATAGCTTTTTATTTAACTGATTTCAATAAAGAAAATTTAAAAAAAAATCATTTCATGATGAAAGCATCTGTATGCCGCCATGCTCAAATATGTTTGCAATATTTGATAACGTTATCTGGAATTGTGTTATCGCCTTACACTACTTAGAGAGAGAGAGGAAAATGGTAATTTGGCTCATGATGCTGATGATAAATATATGTTTTGAGCGAATTTTTAACATCTAAGTGTTAATTTTTTGTCTTTGTAAAGCCTAGATAAACAGATATAATTCACATAAAAGTAACATATAAAACATATTTTTAGATGATAATTAAATAATCGATGTTTTTTTAAAGCGAAAAACAGTTTGTGACAAAACACAATGAACATTTTTGATTACTGATGGAAAGAAAGCAAAATTCTGTTTAGTTATTAAGTGAAAGATTATATTGAATTGTGACGATATTTCATAGACATAATATGTTATAAAGGTGTTATTTTTACAGTTTAGATATTACGATCTATACATTTTCATAACCATAAATAAATCTGAAAAATTATATGTGAATTCTGAACATAATAAATCATCTGTTTATGGCTCATAAAAGGTCAGTCTTTCTTTCTTTTTTGTTTTAAATGCTTATCGCATTAATTTTTCGTATTTGTATAATGTTTTTAACTTCCCGAGTTTGCCAATTTTCCTAGCGACTTTAAATTTTTTTTTAATTCAAATATAAAGATTAATTTTTACTTTTATCAAAATAAATATTTGTAAAGGAAGCTAAATTTCGGTTTCATTTTTCAAAAAGAAAAAAAAGGCTTTGAACCCCCTCCCCCTTAAAAGCTGTATTTTCTAATTGAAAATTAGCATGTTGAAAATTACATCTTTGTCATTTAAATATAAATTTAGTATAAGTCTGCACTCGGTGATATCGTAACACGTGTGAAGCCATAGAAAACGTCATTAAGTAAATGGCAAGCAATCAAACATTTAAGTGGAACTTTTACTTAAAGTTGCACGTTTTTTTATGTGTCGTCAGATTTCTTAAGTACACCCCGTACCCTTTTCAGAAATCGTCATTAATTTGTGATCCCCTGCGTTCCAAGGCGCGTGACGTCATTTCTGGACGGCCCCACACAGAATAATACAATAAAAAATATATTCTTGATAAACTAAATGTTTACAAATTATACTGTAGCAGCAAGATAATTTTGATGACAAAAATTAAAACTAATAGACATATGCATAATAAAAGCATTGTTTAAGTTATATTGTCTTAGTAAATCTTCTGAACTTTGTAATCTATTTCACTTTGATTCGTTAAATGTGTTGACTTTTTCTTTCAAAATTTTAGAGCATCATTTATTTAACATGCAAATTTGAAGCTAATTTTTAACATACTGAAAAATTGTTAGTTGGTTGCAAGTGAACTGGTATGTGTTATAAGAATATATATATATATATATATATATATATATATATATATATATATATATATATATATATATATATATATATATTACGGCCATAGCCCGAAATCGGCAAAATAGCGAAATGGCCGGCCAATTCGCGAAGTAGCCAATGCTAGCCGGCCTAAGCATGAATTTCGGGCTTTGGCCGGTCAGTTCGCGAAATGGTTAGCGTCGATTGCCCAAAGCCCGAAAAAAGAAGTCTGGAGCAGATTCAAAATATATTACATTATTTTTATACCAAAAATAAATTTAAAAAAAATCATTAACAAAAAAATAAATAGAACAATTTTAAGATGTTAAAACAAAAGGGTCCAAACGTACTGTGATCGAATCGGCATGGATTTGTTCATTTGCTGATTTAACACTTTCCAGTACAGAACAATGTGTCGTAGCTAACAAATAATGATAGGTTAATAGCCTCAGTATACTTATTATTGTGTTATTACACCCCACGACACATGCTATACGTGCCCTATGACTTATCTTTTCAACTGGAAACAATGATTGGGACGTTATAAATACGAGTAATACAGTACTCACACTGAAACAGGACCGGCTTTAAGCATAAGCAAACTAGGCAGCCGCCTAGGGCCTCCGATTAGTCTCATCATTAGTGGGGGCCTCACACAAGAATCTTTCCATAATTATTTATTTATTTTTCTATTACATTTAGGGCCACCGAATTCACTTCGCCTAGGGCCTCCAATTTCCTAAGTCGGGCCCTGACCGAAACCACTGTGTCAGAATAATAAGAACTAGTCACAATGTCTGGACCTTCTCCGAAAATAAAAGACTAACGCAATAATATCGTCACAGCTTGGCACCCTTTTCCTACTCCGTACATGCCAACACACTGGAATCGATTGATGTGCCGCTAACCGGGCATTATTCCTTTATCACATCGGGCTTTGGCCTAGGATACCCAGCCACTTTGTGAATTGGCCGGCCAAAGCCCGAATTACAATTGTTAGTTGTAAGTACTTCGGGCTTTGGCCAGACATGTCGGCCACTTCGCGAACTGGCCGGCCACTTCGAGCTTCGGACGTTATATATATATATATGTATATATATATATATATATATAAATTTATTTATTTATTTATATTTAATTACATCTTGTCATTCAAAAATTTGAAACAATCTGCTCACTTTTTAAAACCAAGTTTTTTAAAAACAATTATAAGATTGAATGAATGTTGTTCATATTTGATGAAGATTATTAACACTTCTTAATACACAAAACATATCTCAACCACCTGCACCACGGTAAATCATCATAGTTAAATAGTTATTTTACACATAGAACATCGGGTGCTTAGAGCAGGAATTAAAAGTTAAACTTGCTAGCTCAATGCCACCAGATATATTTCCTTTAAATATTGCTTCACTAGATAATGACACTAATTCCTCTTTAAAGTTGTCGGTAAACAAAAATGTTCTGCTATATTTGCAAACATCTGTAAAAATAATGCACTTTTTAAAATAAAATAAAAGTTAATTATTTTAGTTTAAGTTGGAACGGAGTGTAGGTCTGAAGAGTAGATTAAGAGGAAATGGGACGATACTGAAATACAAGACAACTCTTATGTGGAAAGTATGATCAATGATAGGCTGCAACGAATTTGCTAGCTCAATGCCACCTGATATTCCTTTAAATATTGCTTCACTAGATAATGACACTAAATCTTCTTTAAAATTGTCGGTAAACAAAAATAATTTTCTCCTATATTTGCAAACATTTGTAAAAGATAATGCCCTTGTTTGGATAAAATTGAACTTAATTTTTTTAATTTAAGGTGGAACGGACTGAAGATAGGACGACTAGATTAAGGGGAAAAGAGACTGATACTGAAAAACAAGACAATTCTTATGTGGAAGGTCTGATCACTGATAGGCTGCAAAGAATTTCATTGAAACTTATTGGGCGCTAGATGAAGGGAAGATCATGTGACGCTAGATATTTTTCATTTCTAATTTAATAAGTTTTTTTTTCCACAAATAAAATAATTTGTGTTTGTTTATTTCTATTTCTTTGTTTCTTTAAAATCTATTTTTTTAAATAGAAAGGCATTCTCCAATGATTCCCATTTAATAAATTCGTCAAGTTTACTCAATTTTATTTTTTAAATAATTTTTTTTCAAATGAATTTTTCAACACTATTCGCATTAGTTCGGGAATTTGCTTTACATCGTAAGCACTTTTTAGCATTTTCGCAACAGTGTAGAAAATACAAATTAAGAGCTTATGTCATTTCACAATTTGTAAAAGAAATAACATTACTTAGATAAATAAACTATTTGATTAAAATTAATAAAAGTAAAACTTCTTACTGTCATCTAAAAATGAAAGAAAACTTTAACAAGCGAAAACGCACTTCAAACATACCAAGTGTCAACAAGAAGTCTTCAAGTCAAGAGATTCAGACATGGAGCCAACTCCCGACCATTGTTCTCTTGGCAATTTATAAGCAACTATGCGATGTTGACAGAGTTGCCATGGCTCAGGTAAAGACAGATATTGATTTTTAAAAGAAAACACAGCTATAATAATTATATATATATATATATATATATATATTTATTTACAGTGTTCCCTCGCTAATTACGGTCGTTCTTTATCCCACACCTCCCAAATGGCGAAGAACAACACATATAGGATGAGGTTTTAAAACGCCTGTGTGTGAGATTATATAAGCTACTAAACTAAACACATATTCTGTAGGCCTGAGACTAATCTCTTAAGGCCTTGGCTAGTACCTGGGCAATTTGCTCCATGTGCTGAGCATTGCCATACAACATTGTCTTTACATGGGACTATTCGGCCTCTCTCACCAACCCGGCTATATCTAGCGCGGGGCAAGACGTCACCAGCTGTACGACCGTCTCAGAGGCTTGGCTGCAATGACGGCAGTTCGAGTACCTGTTGTTGTCTAGCCTGTGAAAGTACGAGTTGGTTGGGCAGTGTTCTGTTCACATCTGAGTCACTAAACTCTGGTGTTTGCGACTCAGGTTCCACCACTGGTCTGAACGGCTTGGCCTGGGCATGTTAGCGAATACCCCCCTGGCTGTCGTGTTGTCAGCCCACTCCTGGTATCACTTATTCCTGAAGTGGTCCTTTAGCCAGGTTTTAGCCCCAAGATAAGTGACTGGGGCCTCTGGTTGGGGAAGGGCCGCTCCTGTTTTGGCCAGGGAGACTGCATTTTCATTGCCGTCAACATTCACGTGGCTCGGGATCCACTGCACTGTTACCTTACATCTAAGTCTTTCGAGCTTACCTTTGTCCTCCAAGATGGCGTCAACCAAGTGGGTGCTACGCTTCTCACTAACCAGGACTTCGAGGGCTGATCTCGAGTCACAAAACAGTACCGTGTCGAAACTGAAAATTTCCGACCTCTGCAGTGTCCGGTGCACACTTTCCAGGGCCCTGTGTATAGCCTCAAGCTCCGCATCGTAATTCGATGCCATAGTCCCACAGGGACCTGAAAGGTATATAAGGTACTAAATGCTTCACAAACACATTATTAAGACCCTCTTACTCAATGATACAATAATAATATAGTAATATAACACCAAGTTATGTATTCAACTAATGTTTTAAGGATACATTACTGTTACTACAGTAAAACTCATTTTCTATGTGCACAATATATGTAATAGAATTGAAAGAAAATGGAACAAATATTAAAGGGTAATTTATACAGATAAGTACAGTACGCACAGTTCAGGTAATAATAATATAATAATATTCATTAATAATATCAAGTCTGCATCTGATATATAGGACTAAGAGCCGAATCGCGAATTTGCGGGGCCACAAATCGGAAACCGCTAAAAGGTGAGGGCATATAGTTTTTATAGTTTTAAATGGCATTCGTCCGTCTTCAAGTGACGATGACGTTGTCTCCTTCTCCTCTGCCAGCCACCTTTCTCCTGGCTTGTCTTTCTCCTGGCTTGTCTTTCTCGTGGTTTGTCTTTCTCCTGGCTTGTCTTTCTCCTGGCTTGTCTTTCTCCTGGCTTGTCTTTCTCGTGGTTTGTCTTTCTCCTGGCTTGTCTTTCTCCTGTCTTGTCTTTCTCCTGGCTTGTCTTTCTCCTGGCTTGTCTTTCTCCTGGCTTGTCTTTCTCCTGGCTTGTCTTTCTCCTGGCTTGTCTTTCTCCTGGCTTGTCTTTCTCCTGGCTTGTCTTTCTCCTGGCTTGTCTTTCTCCTGGTTTGTCTTTCTCCTGGCTTGTCTTTCTCCTAGCTTGTCTTTCTCCTGGATTGTCTTTCTCCTGGCTTATCTTTCTCCTGGCTTGTCTTTCTCCTGGCTTGTCTTTCTCCTGGCTTGTCTTTCTCCTGGCTTGTCTTTCTCCTGGCTTGTCTTTCTCCTGGCTTGTCTTTCTCCTGGCTTGTCTTTCTCCTGGCTTGTCTTTCTCCTGGCTTGTATTTCTCCTGGCTTGTCTTTCTCCTGGCTTGTCTTTCTCCTGGCTTGTCTTTCTCCTGGCTTGTCTTTCTCCTGGCTTGTCTTTCTCCTGGCTTGTCTTTCTCCTGGATTGTCTTTCGCCGCTCCATGCTGTAAGGGTGGCATCTGCGGCTTAAGTTCACTTGTACCTTAGACCAGTGCTTCCCAAACATTTTAGTATTGTGGACCGGCAGGAATTTTTAAATTGCATTAGGGACCACTCCACTATTTCAACTGTACTGGCGTTATGGCGAAATGTAAATTTATTTTGTTTTGTTTCATTTTATTTGCTATTTCCGAAAAAACTTGACATATTCTATAGGGTTAGTGTTAAAGGTTGCATTTGAAGAATTAAAATTAGTTTTGGTAACTTCTGTGGATTGGCCTGCGGATCAACTCTTTGAGAAGCACTGCATTGGACCACCAAAGGATGTGTTACCTCAGCAAAGCGCTCCCACGTTTTGTTATCAATAGGCGCTAGTTCCATGTCTTTTTCAGAGACGTCTTTGTACTCAGGCAAGGGTGACCTCAGTTGCTAGATCCAGTTTGCTGCTCTCCATACAGCAGGGCTCTCTTTGAATGCGTCCCGAGACCATTCTGTGAATATATGTATATATATATATATCAATCCATACATACATATATATATTATATATTTATATATATATATATTATATATTCATATATTCAACTATCCCTTTCTTTTTTCTACATTAGTAAGACGAAAATAAGCTTTGTAAAGATTCTCAACATAACCTACATTCAATTATTTAAATTTTCTCATCATTAAATAATAATAACACTATTATAATCTATAAGTGTTATATTATAATTGTAAATTTCTTGCCAATAAAGAGCCTTTGATTTCCTTGTTAAGGTCTGCAAAACCTGGCAGCTAGGTTTCCAAGATCCAATTCTTTGGAGGAAGAGGATTTTTGAGTTCGGAGTTAGGAGAAACGAACACAATGATTACCGCATATCTCTTCCTGAATCATCAATTAATTTACTTAAAGGTAAAGTAATAAAACTATCTTTTTGAGCCTGGAATAAAAGTTTAACTATTGCTGATAGATTCACCTCTGGTTTAACCAACCACCTTTATTTAAATACATAAAAGCCCTTTTTACAGCAGTTACGCATTTCAAAACGTTTACTTGGTCTCCAAGAGTGCCAGTACGGATTAGCAAAAGGTGCCGCGAAGATCGCACTGGACGCCAGCTCGGAGGAAACCTTCCAGTGGGGGGGGGGTTACACCCTAGGTAGTTCTTTGATGATCCCCTGCTCTTTGGTAGTCCTAACCATGGAGATCCTTGTGCTTTGGCGGGGTGGCGCCAAAGTGGTAGCGTGTCGTAGTAGGGAATTCCACCACCTCCTTGTGAGGGCAACTTAGTGGGAGGCATTTTTGACTCTATGTCTTGGATGCCCAGGTGGCCGCTTCAGAACTTCAGAATCGACCTCTTCCGGGGGGGGGTTCCTCAGCTGTCTTCCGAGAAGACCCATGAAGAGCATTAGGCTCGGGGCTACTGATTTTCTTCCACAGGTAGCATCTCTTGGTCTCCGGTTTAAAAAAAATATAAAAAATATGTGACTTATTTTCCTCCAGGAAAACATGCCATCAGATTCGCAAGAAGTCCTTTTATAAATTACATCCAAGATTTGCAGATTTTTATATTGGAGTTTTCCTTGGAGATTGTGGGAGACCTGGAAACGCTTTCAGATCTACTACATCAGTCTCAATTCAAAAGAATAAATTTTCTGTGTTTTTGCAATTTTTCTGATAAAGAGGAGCCTGGTGATGATTATTTAAACCCTTTCATGAGATTAATGCAAAACCAGCAGTCATTGAAGGTGAGGAAAGTTCTTAAAATGTCTTGTTAAAATATTGGTATTACGACACCAACCTAAACAAGATTATAATAAATGTAGGAGAAGGTAAGACACTATTTTATTTTTGGATTTTGTTTTTATTACACATATGCTTAAAGTTATTATTTTTTTAAATATACGTTTTTTTTGTTGCTTTTTTAATTTTCACTTGCTATATTTTTGAAGCAAATGCAAATCAATTTCTGGATAAATTTAATCCGTATACTTTTGTACTTTAAATTAGTAATCATTTACTTTATACTGTTTGACATTATGTTTTATCTTAAGTCAAGTTAACTTGCATACGTAAAATTTCATTGTATTGTTTTTTCTTTCTTTCTTTTAAAATAGGAATTTGGAATAAATTGTCATCACTGTGACATCCAAAAAGGCGCACTTCTTCTGAAAGTTTCAGCCGAGTGTACAGGCAAAACTCTTTAAACCATTCTTAAATGAGTTTTTTGATTGCTCATTTCTCATTGCTGAACTGGGACATGTCACATGTACATTAAAGGTGATTTTCACATCATTTGAAACATTTTTACTGTTTTTATGATTGAAATGTGTATAAATAGCGAGAAGTCCGAATTTCGTGACATACATTTAATAAGTGTAACGAGATATCAGTATAATTTTTCTCAAATTTTTAATTAAAACGTGTTATTTTTTCCTTCTTTGTCAATAGCATTGCTTTTTAAATAATTATGGAAGGATGATCTACTAAAACTCTATTTTGTTCATACAAATTGATTTCAGAAGTTTTCAAGAGAATTTATATCGACAACAAAATCTTGACAGATGACCTGATCATGTTCTGGAGCCGAGAAATTCCGTCACTTTCATTCCTTAAGATTTGGGCTGAGAACCAGTGGCAGATTTAGATTTGTCTTCTTGGGGGAGGGGGGCAGGAGAATTTCATAGGGCGCTGCCAAATTTTTCTAATATCCGAGCATTAAGTAAATACTAATTATTAGCCTATTAAGCTAGTACATTTTCTAAATCATCGAACAAGTCAAACAGAGTCAACAATATCAACAGATATGTTTTCAAAATTGTAACGTAAATTTGTTTCAATAGTATATCTATTGATCTAAGAAAGAAACTTAGTTTATGCGAAATTATATAGAGCCTTGAGCCCTATATAAATTGCTTTCTACGCGATTTCATTGAAGCAAAACGATATATCGTTGATTCAAAGTCAACGTTCTAAGCTAGATAATTTTCAAATGAAAATACTGCCAATCCAAACAGACGTTCGTTTGTCATTGTTGAGCGCAAATAATTTTTGTTGGTTTTCAATCTACTGAAACTTCTTTCAGCAGTGGCACCGCTAACAGGAAGATTCCAGTAAATTGTATAGAGTATTGACACATTAGGGAGACCTGGTGCAATTTGCTTTTCATTCCAGAATGGTAGAACCTCATGTGATGGACATATTGTTGCATACAAATCTTTGAAGGTATCATATTCTACGATTGCTTCTTCGAGGTTAATGTCGTGTTTGTAAAATTTCGCATAAACATCGCAAAGAAACTTAATTTTCTTCCGACATTTGTGATGGATCAATACAATAGAAATAAGTAACTGTGCTCCGAAAGTCATTTAATCGATCATCATTTTGTGTTACAAGTGTATCCAAGTGGTGAAGTAAGTTTCAGATTTAAAGTGTATAGCTGGATCATCAGCACTTTCATCTATGCTAAGTTCGCCTGCCCTAAATTTCTTTTATTTTTGCAATTCGCTTTTCTTGCAATTCTTTTTTAACATCTGGTTTTGAACAATTTTCGTTAATAAATGATTTGACAACTTCATTCAGAATTTCAAAAGCTTCATCGCTTCTCATTTCAACAAACTTATTTCTTCCTACATCGATCAATTGTTTTGCAAACGCAATGTCAATGCCCAAGTGTTGCTTGTAGTTTGATAAAACGAAGATATTATCCAACAAATTTTGTACAAATAGCATCTGAAAAACAAAAGAATATTTTCTTATTAAAACAGATAGCCCAATAGCTTCTGCTCTGACACTTTTTTTATATTCTGTTGATTCCCATGAATTTACATCTTCAAGTGTGGCTGGAATAGCAGAGAATGATCCAAAACAACTCCATTAACTGCATGCTTACGGCCTGCCCATCTTGTATCAGAAAGTCGTTTATGAGTATCTACTGTTGATTCATATTGAGATTTCTGATGTTCTTTAACCCTATCGAGCCTATAGCCCTGCACCTAACTGTCTCCTATGTATGGGTTCCTTGGCATTAAAGATAAAATACAAACATGCTGTAGAAAATAATTACTTACATGCAAAGAAGTGCTTGGAATAGAATGAACCTTTGAAAAACTGCTGTAAACAGGTTTATCTTTCATTTAGTGTCAAAATTTAACCTATGTGTTTCAATCCACCTAGCAGAAATAAGACATGGATTGTCTATACAAGACACTCTGGGATTAGGCTTGTTGTATCTGGAGTGTTTTTCCTTACACACTACACATGCCCTACACACATCATGACCTCGATTAGTTCTATTATAGTGTGTTACTTGACCTAGAAATGTTTTATTGATTAAATCATGAATTAAATCCTGAAAAAATTAAAGAATATAACACATAATCCTAGTTCCACTTTCCTGTCAAGTGCTTTCTTCATCAGACACTCGAGTTAAATTACATTTTCAATAATTTTTAACATAAACACACAAATAAAAATAAAAACATGGGGGTCGCCATTTGCAATGGCTTATATTTAGGTTACCCAACGATTGTTTGGTTATTATTAGCTTTTGAATCTTTTATTTCTTGTAACAAGCGAAGTACCGTAAAACCGGGCCAGGGGATAAGGGGGAAAACATGAAATTACCGTAAAACCGACACAGCGGTCTTGTATGGTTAAGAGTATGAAGACGTGGTAAACTAGACGTGAGGAATGCATACAACATTTCAGCAGTGCCGAAAAACAACTGTGCATCACTGTTTAAAGACATTGCTTCGATAGTAACCAAATTCAAACCTTGGGCACAACAATGAACATAGATGGCTTTGGGTGGAAGTTTCTTTATTTGAGTTTGAAGGGCAATCTTAATTCCAGACTCCACAGATAAGCCATCGTATGCCTGTCCTCGACAGAGTGTGACATCAATGTTTCGCTTTTGTAGTTCTCTTAAAATCATCTCAGCAAATGCGGCAGCATTGCTTTTTACCAAAGTATAAAAGTCTATAAATCTTTCCACACCATGTCCATATTTTAAAACTGAGCCTAAAGAAAGTGACATCGAATCAATTTTAGATATATCAAAGGTTGAATCAATAATTAAAGAAAATAATTGTGCAGATTTAACTTCACTGTCAGTTGTCGCCGATAATTCAGATGCGAGTGATTGAATTACACGATTTTGCATATCATGACTTAAATAAAGTTCATATTTCGTTTAAAACTTTAGATGACTGTCCAAAGTGGAATCATATTTGGGTAATAAAGATAACAATTCACGATAATTCCCAGTATTTCCACAACTACAATCACTACCATCACTACCATCACTACCATCACTACCATCACTACCATCACTACCATCACTACCATCAATACCATCACTACCATCACTACCATCACTACCATCACTACCATCACTACCATCACTACCATCACTACCATCACTACCATCACTACCATCACTACCATCACTACCATCACTACCATCACTACCATCACTACCATCACTACCATCACTACCATCACTACCATCACTACCATCACTACCATCACTACCATCACTACCATCACTACCTTCACTACCATCACTACCATCACTACCATCACTACCACCACTACCATCACTACCCTCACTACCATCACTACCATCACTACCATCACTACCATCACTACCATCACTACCATCACTACCATCACTACCATCACTACCATCACTACCATCACTACCATCACTACCATCACTACCATCACTACCATCACTACCATCACTACCATCACTACCATCACTACCATCACTACCCTCACTACCATCACTACCATCACTACCATCACTACCATCACTACCATCACTACCATCACTACCATCACTACCATCACTACCATCACTACCATCACTACCATCACTACCATCACTACCATCACTACCATCACTACCATCACTACCATCACTACCATCACTACCATCACTACCATCACTACCATCACTACCATCACTACCATCACTACCATCACTACCATCACTACCATCACTACCATCACTACCATCACTACCATCACTACCTTCACTACCATCACTACCATCACTACCATCACTACCATCACTACCATCACTACCCTCACTACCATCACTACCATCACTACCATCACTACCATCGCTACCATAGCTACCATCACTACCATCACTACCATCACTACCATCACTACCATCACTACCATCACTACCATCACTACCATCACTACCATCACTACCATCACTACCATCACTACCATCACTACCATCACTACCATCACTACCATCACTACCATCACTACCATCACTACCATCACTACCATCACTACCATCACTACCATCACTACCATCACTACCATCACTACCATCACTACCATCACTACCATCACTACCATCACTACCATCACTACCATCACTACCATCACTACCATCACTACCCTCACTACCATCACTACCATCACTACCATCACTACCATCACTACCATCACTACCATTACTACCATCACTACCATCACTACCATCACTACCATCACTACCATCACTACCCTCACTACCATCACTACCATCACTACCATCACTACCATCACTACCATCACTACCATCACTACCATAACTACCATCACTACCATCACTACCATCACTACCATCACTAAAGCAAGAATGTTCACTGTGTCCTCTGAATGGCAAACCTTGTTTTGCTAACAACAACGTCACGTCTATCATAAGTTTCAATACTTCTCTATTCTTTTCCACTTGGCGACGCTCCTGACTGATCAAACCCGATATTACAGTCTTATCATTTGAAATACGATATTTCGCAAGCCAATATTGTCGTATTTCAGTTTGGTGTTGATTATAATTTGTGTGTTCTTTTTTTCTGCCCTAGTGACACGTTTTTAGTGTTCCTCGAGAGCGTCTTTAGGGGGAGGGGGTGCCATTTTAGACCCAAGTGGGGCACGGGGGGGCAACCTGACCCCCCTGACCTATAGCTAA
Source organism: Ampullaceana balthica (assembly GCA_944989445.1). Taxonomy (NCBI): domain Eukaryota; kingdom Metazoa; phylum Mollusca; class Gastropoda; family Lymnaeidae; genus Ampullaceana; species Ampullaceana balthica. The sequence goes on along the minus strand of CALYLW010002174.1, from coordinate 42,997 downwards.
ATCCGCCACAGTGGTGAACAGTACTTGCTTAACAATATGTATTAATAATAATGTATTAAGTGTATTTATAATTAATAATTAATAATTAATTCACATTCTGATATCGTCATATAACAATACTTTGTCCATTATGTTTTTTAGAACACATAACAATTAAATAAGCTGAATCATAATAACAAAAATTTAAAAAATATCCATGCTAAACAATACACAACGTTTTCAAATGTTACTGTAGGAGCAAGTAAATTAGATAACAAAAATGAATTAAAATAGACAAATGGATAATAAAATACTTGTAAAACATCTTTCTTTTAATAGGGCACGCTTTTATTTACATATAGAAAGTGCACTAAAAAGAAGGAAAATAAAAAAGTCTATGATTACATGTGAAATCCGTGAACCTATCCACTGCCTAAAAGCGGGGGTCTCCCATCACAACTCATTTCTCTTTGCAACTATTCTTTTTCATATAGATACATATTTTTAATTTATATGATAGTAGCATGTATATGATCAAAGTTGTGAACCTTTTAATGTTTATTAATATTAATAATATTCATCCAGATTTTTATTTATGTTTCGCAGTCTTGTACATGATAGAGAGTTATGATGAGCGCCCCATGCTTTTATGTGCAGTGGATAGGTTCACGGATTTCACCTATAATCACAGAAATTTTTTATTTTCTTCTTTTTAGTGCACTTTCTATATGTAAATAAAAGAGTGTCTTTTTTTTAAGAAAATGATATTTTTACAAGTATTTTATTTTCTACTTTTTAGTCTCAATTTTTTTTAAAATTTGGGTGTTACAAGGGGCATAATTATTATTGATAAAGGGAATGTTTGAATAATCAAAACATCTGCTGCTCCTCTTGTATTATCTGATATCATATCAATTTAGATTTAATTTCGTAATACTGAGCTGTTAAACACGGGGAATGTGGTCATGGATGGTTGGGGTGACCTCCGGTGGCACGCACGTGGAAGTCAACTATAGCACGGAGTCATATCTTATATAGAGATAAACTAAAAATACATTAATTTAATTACGGTACATTCGATTAATATGATATTTTGAGACAAAGTGATACTAACATAAGACCATCTGCGGTAAAAGTTTGAGATCTCTAGAATCACCAGAAGTGGTTTAATTTTACGTTACAAGGTTTGACGGCTACAGCATACAGTGTGACTTAAATAAAAGCGTGTAATAAAAATAGCGATGTTCAATTTATTTTTTCTCAGTAGAAATTGTTTTTTGTCAATATATATGATTGCTTCATTTTTAAATGTGTTTACTTTGTCCTCCGAAATGTAAAAGAATATTTAAAACAAAAAAAACCTACTCCAGTTTATTTGTTACATATTTAAAAAATACTCCATGGATCCAAGTGAAAAGTCATTTATAGATTTTAGTGCTGCGGAAATTAACTATTAATTTCTCGATTAATCGTTAATACTTTTTACGATTAATTTTTTTAAATCGACTAATCGACCCAATAAATGAAATAAAGTTATTCTTTGTCAAATAAACTTTATTACACAGTTTTTAAGTATATATTTGTGTGGCAGTGTGCACCAAATATTATTTATAATAATTAATAACTATGACTTGATTTAAATGTACAATTACTTTGTAGGTATGACAATACAGGGTATTGTCATATACAGTTTTAGAATCTTAGTAATTTTAGAACCGTTGGGGTGAGTGGTCAAGGGGTCAGCAACAGACGTAATACAGACTCCATGACCCAGGTTCATACCAGACCTGAAATTTGCAGTGAGTCGAGGTACCACGATGCGAATTAAACAATTGGGTAACCCACAGTACCGGTGCATGGCCCTTTCATGACATCACGCATAAAGTTATGCTCCATGAGGGGTGTAGGGCTAGGCTAGGCTGACCAATGGGCGTACAATACTCGCGAAACAGCCAATGGGAAGTGACCCGTGACGGGGCTGAGGGGCCGATTAGAACTTTAACTTAGAGACGATGCTCTCTCTCTCTCTTCTTCCAGATCACCGTCTTTGTGATAGTGGGATAGGGCCAGTGTTGCAGGGCTTAGCGTTTGGGGAGTAATAAAGTATAACTGCCTACTGTGTTTCCTGTTAGAAAGAATTCAAATAAAACCATTATAGGCGACTTAAGTCCTCGCGACCTGAGTTTATTTTCATTTCCTACTATTCGTCACTAATTCATGCATTAGTAAAACTTCACTGAATAGCATTCCAAATAGCCACCGACTCGGCTACATAATTTATATATATATATATATATATATATATATATATATATATATATATATTATATATATATATATATATATATATATATATATATTATATAGATGCTCGATTATACTCGATTAAGATGATTAAAACTTAAAATTGCCCCCAAACTTTCTTAACTTTTCTTAAGTTTTACAGCGCTACTTCTATACAGAAGATTTTTGCGTCCTACGTTCTGATATGCCACTCGTCTACCGTGCCCATAACCGACATCAAGTATATACACTATAATAAAATTATGAGAAAAAAAAGTTACCTTTGCTAGCTTGATAGCACGCCTCACGTGTTGCTTCACTCGACATTGACACAAAATAATCCTTGAACTTGAAGGGGGCGTTAAACAATAACTGTCTGCTACATTTGCTAAAATCTGTAAAGATAGTGCATTGTATTTGGTACAATTGAATTTTATCTTATTAAATTTTTTTAAGGAAATATTTTGAAAGTTTAACAGCTCTAAATAATATGTTGAAATACAATTCAAGAGCGTAATTTTAAAAGTATTATTTAAATAAAATGACCAGATTTTCTAGGGGGCAAAGCGGGACAGAGCTCCATGGACGGGGGATGGGGGTAACCGGGCGGGGGAGGGGGGTTCCAAAGGTTTCCCGGAGCAAAAAATCAGGACGTCTGGTCACTTTAGCGGGACATGAAGTCTGAAATCGGGGAGCCTGGTCACCTTAAGTTTCAGGATCACCGACAAGTCACGGGAAGGCCGTATCAAGGAGTAAAATGTAAATAACCACAGAAATCGACGCACCAACCGGCTTAGCTAATAATAAAACAATTTAAATTTATAAATAAAATATCACTGTTTTCTATATTTAGTTAAATTTAAATTTAAGAAAATATTAATTCATTCCTCAATTGCAAATTGCGTTATTTTTTGTTACAAAATAAGTCTTCATTCTGTAAGGCGTTTCAAATTGTTTCGTAATGCCAGAATGGATTAACGTTTAATTCTTTACGTGGTTCATTTATGCGTTAAACAATATAATTTATAAAGAAATAACTTTTTTTAAAATTCAAAATTATAATAATTATATTTCAGCGCGGACACGGCTCCACATGGAGTTCATTGAAGTGTAAAGTCTCTTTCACAGAAAAAAGCGGTACAAATGGGCGTCCGGCCGGAACAGATGGGGGGACCGCGGTTTATGAGGTCTGAAATCGAGACTGTCCCGCCAAAATCGGTGATGGAGATACAACAGAAAAAAGACAAAACTTTAATTATTATAACTTCTAGGAGACAAATATCAAATAAATTTAAATGCAAAGTGTGTAATAAAATTAATATTTTCTGTTATGTTAATGCTTTCGTGACTGATACTTAATCAACAACACACATTTATGTCAGTTAATTTTAACAGTTAACTATGTCAATTATTTAAGCAACGCAACAAAGTCCTGCCAGTTAATATATCAACAACTCGCCGTCTTGTCAATTAATATTGTGGAACACATGGGTTGTAGTGGTTGATAGGAAATGCTTAATGGAGTGGAGTGCTACAGGGTTAAGATTTTAAATAAACTCCGTTAAAAAAAAGTTTTTGACTATAAATCCCTTATATATGAGACATACTTTTAAGTATTGATATGTTCAATATAATACGCAAAGCGCGACAAACATTTACAGACTTAAACCGACTGATCTCCCCTTGCTGTAAAAACGTGTGGGGGTAAGGTGTGGTCATCGATCGCTGGACTAAACTCCAGGAGGTGAACAAAGCAGACGGCTACATTGAATTATATAGAGATAAACAAAACATGTATCAATTTAATTACGGTAAATTCGATCGATATGAAATTTTGATACAATGCATTGTTAGGTGACACGAGTCTATGTTTTGAATTTCAGCTGATAGCATTGCGGGAAGTGTGTTACTTTTTTACATTTTTTCCCGCCCACCCACGACAGACAGAGAGAGAGAGAGACGAGACGGTGAAGTTAATATAATGGATTTAAAAACAAAGGAATGGACATTTGAGACGTGTCATTATTTTTTGGAAGTCAAAATGAATTGAAGGTCTGATGAGTAGATTAAGGGGAAAAGGTACAACTACTGAAAAACAAGACATTCTTATGTGCAACGGAAATTATGTACACATACCATTGAGATTCCATGCTATGCAATCAAGTGCAAAGAAAAGGGAGAATGAACAGACACAACCTACTTCACGAAGAAATCAAAACAACGCGAGTGAGTGTCGTTGGGAGGAACCACTGAAGCATTGTTGATATCGAGACATTCGCACTTCGGTTATCGACCTGCCAACCAACCTTTACCAGCCTAGATAGCCAACCATAAACTGTGATTGGCCGACGCTAGCAAGGGTCAGCCATGTTTGCAAAAAAGTGAAAAGAACAGGCACAAACACACATTTTTAATAATTAAAACAGGATGTATTTGCTGGAGCTCGAACCCAGGACGTGATAACCCCTACACTATGAATCATGTGTTATCCTGTGAAGGAACAACGCAAGTGAACGAATGAACCATTGTTGGTCTCTTGACATGCCCCTCTCTCACCCACATTAGCTTGCCAAACATAAACTAATTGGTAGAACAAAGCCAGGGTCATTCATGATGCTTGTTTGCACATAATTGCTCTTGCTTTGGTGAAATATATATGTTACGTTCCAAAGCCCAAAGTCCGGCCACTTCACGAATTGGCCGGCCAATTCGCGAAGTGTCCGACATGTCTGGCCAAAGCCCGAAGTACTTACAACTAACAATTGTGATTCGGGCTATGGCCGGCCAATTCGCGAAGTGGCTGGGTATCCTTGGCCAAAGCCCGATGTGGTAAGGAATAATGCCCGGTTAGCGTCACATCAATCGCTTCTGGTGTGTTGGCATGTACGGAGTAGGAAAAGGGTGCCACGCTGTGACGATATTATTGCGTTAGTCTTTCCTTTTCGGAGAAGGTCCAGACATTGTGACCAGTTCTTATTATTCTGACACAAAGGTTTCAGTCAGGGCCGGCCTTAGGTAATTGGAGGCCCTAGACGAAGTGAATTTGGTGGCCCTAAATGTCATAGAAAAATAAAAGATTCTTGTGCGAGGCCCCCAACTAATGATGAGACTAATCGGAGGCCCTAGGTGGCTGCCTATTTGGCTTTGGCTTAAAGCCGGTCCTGTTTCAGTGTTAGTCCTGTATTAATCGTATTTATAAACGTCCCAATCAACGTTTCCATTTGAAAAGATAAATCATAGGGCTCGTATAGCATATATTTATGTCAAGGGGTGTAATCAGGGCTTGATTAATCTATAGGCAAACAAGGCACGTACCTTGGGTACCAAGCGTTTGGGGGTGACCACAAGTCCTCAAGAAAAATTTGTATATTGTCCATAATCAACATGACGTTAGCAAATCGCAAATGTAATATTAAATCGCACAGGGGCGGATTAAATGGAAGGCTGATTGGGCTAAAACCAAGTGCTCCCATGATTCAATACTAAATAAGAGACCCCATACTTATTAAATTGTATAAAAAAGGGCTGGACAGGGCCCCAGGTGGAATGGCAACCAGGGGCCCCGTGCAATCTTAATCCACCCCTGAAATCGCTTTTAAAAGGGATAATGAAAAATTTGGATCTTTACAAAATCAAATTTTCTAGGGTTGCTGGAGTTAGTCAGTCAGTTTGATCCATTTTTAGCATCACACATTGCCAAATAAGGAATTCTGGGAAAAGAAATCCTTCTTATGTATCTCAAACTATATGTGAAGAACTGATTAAAAATATGTCCCCAAAAGTCCATCAAGTGATAATAGATGAAGTAAAGGCTTCAGGTTATTTCAGCTTGTCAATGCCCGATATTTCACTTATTGATCAGTTAAGCGTTGTTCTTCGACATTTGGTAGATGGAGAGCTCATTGAGCGCCTTTTGAATTTCTTAAAGCTGCAAAGTCACACCGGTGAAGATATGGCTAAGCAAGAGTTGCAGTACTTACGTGAAGTTTGCAATATTGATTTTGCGAAATGCAGAGGTCAGTCCCAGATAATGCAACTAATATGTCTCGGTATTACAAGGGCATGCAGAAAAAAAATTATAGTGGAAAATTAGTTTTCTATCTACATACCCTGTGCTACCCATTCACTAAATCTGGTAGGCAGAAGAGCCGTTGACTCTTGTTTAGAGGCAGTAAACTTGTTCCATACAATGCAACTGATCGATACCTTTTTCTCAGCTTCAACCAACAGATGGAAGATTCTGAAAGGATGCTTTGTGGATTGAACGCTGGTAAACTCTTTTTCTGATACCAGATGGGAAGCACATGCTGTTGGAACTGAAAGCTATTCTAAAGTTCTCATCCTTAGATTATAGAAGCGTTAGAGTGTTTACAATAAGACCTGTCACAGAAGGGGGACACCAGAGAAAAGGAGACAAAATTGCAAAGAACTTTACAAGAATTAGTTTTTGCTCTCACGCTTGTCTTTTGGGAGAAGTGTTACATTTTCACAGATTCAGTCAAGCACTACAAAATGAACATGTGAACCTGAAAACGTGTGCTGATTTGTATTCTTCACTAGCAAATCACTTGCATGAAAGACAGTGATCATTGATGGTGATTCACCTGAGGTATCTCACCTGAGACAAATTTCGTATATTTGCTTTTTTACGCCATTGCTGGACAAATTTGAGACATAGATGGGTAGATGAGGATAGGTATATACTGATATTGCAGTTAGATTTTCTTGTCTGGTCGATGTACCACAAACATCTCAGTGTTATATAGGACTAATAAATGCGTATCCTGAAGATCTGAACAATGATTTATGTACTGAACTACAAAAGTTACACTCTGAAAACAACACGTTGAGTCATGCAGAGTTATACTAAGTAATAGAGATAACATCCAGTTTGCTTTTACAATGTAAGAAATGGACTTGCGCATATTTTTTAAATCCTTTATATTAACTCGTGGTGTCTGCGGCCGCCGCCCGACCGCACCGCCGCCCTCGTCGCCAAAAATTTGTATCGATTTTTAACCCACTGATCGTAGGCTAGCGAGCTGAAATTTTGCAGGCAGTTTTGTACCGATGATAAAAACAATGTATCAAAATTTCAGATCGATCGAATATACCGTAATAAATATTGATCTTTTAGATTATTTGCATTTCTTCCTATGTATCATGCTATTTTTTGAGATAGAGCGTCGCGGTGCGTATTATATTGAAACAACCTTTCTGTCACGCAGTAAGGTGCGTATTTTATTGACAACAGTTTTTTATAAACATATTCCTGATCGGTGCGCATTATATTCAACACGTTTACGACACAACTGCAAGTTTGTATTTCTGGATGGTCTGGCGCTGCGTATTGTAATGAACATTCTTTTAGTTACGTCCTCATACATAAAGGATTTATAGTGAAAAACTTGTTTTTTTACGGTTTTTTTAAATTAACATTAATTTTTTAGAACCTTTTAACTGAGGCGCACTTTGAAATCCTTTATATTAACTCATGGTGTCTGGTTGCTTGATTGCTGCTTGTCGGTCGCCAAAATTTTGGATCAATTTTTAACCCACTTTCTCGTAAGCTAGCGAGATGAAATTCGCAGGCAGTTTTGTGCCAATAATAAAATCTTTGTATCAAAATTTCAGATCGATCGCATGTACTGTAATTAAATTATTGAATTTTTAGATTATTTTGTATATTCCTATGTATCATGTTATTTTTTTGAGATAGAGTGTCGTGGTCCGTATTATATTGAACAACCTTTATGTCGCGCAATAAGGTGCGTATTGTATTGACAACACTTTTTTATAAACATATTCCTGATCGGTGCGCATTATGTTAAACATGTTTTTACGACACAACTGCAATTTTGTATTTTTGGATGGTCTTGCGCTGCGTATTATATTGAACATTGATTTAGTTACGTCTAGTATATAGAGGAATTATAGTGAAAAACATGGTTTTTTACGATTATTTTAATTAAATCCTTTATATTAACTCGTGGTGTCAGGTTGTTTGTTTGAAACCTTGCTTGCTTGCTTGTCGCCAAAACTTTTGATCAATTTTTAACCCACTTCCTCATAAGCTAGCGAGCTGAAATTCAGCAGGCAGTTTTTGTGCCGATATAAAAAAACTTGTATCAAAATTTCAGATCGATCGCATGTACCGTAATTAAATTATTGAATTTTTAGATTATTTTATTTATTCCTATGTATCATGCTATTTTTTGAGATAGAGCGTCGCGGTGCGTATTATATTGAACAACCTTTCTGTCGCGCAATAAGGTGCGTATTTTATTGACAGACTCTTTTTATAAACATATTCCTGATCGGTGCGCATTATATTAAACATGTTTTACGACACAACTGCAATTTTGTATTTCTGGATGGTCTTGCGCTGCGTAATATAATAAACATTCTTTTAGTTACTTCTCGTACATAAAGGATTTATAGTCAAAACTAGGATTTTTACGTTTTTTTTATTATTCTCAGTTAAAACGTACACAAAATCTAAGTAGATCAATAATGAAATAAGAAAGACTTGATTCTATATCTTTTCTGATGATTGAGACAGACATTTTGCTCAAAATTAACTTGAATGATGTATAGATTTAAATCTAGAATAAAGAACTTTAAAATGTAAAGGTTTGCTTTCTCTGACTTTCTTATCTATTAAAATAGTTACAGTATGTTTGTCTATTATTATTACAAAATTAATTACATATTTATTTTAATACAGAAATAACTTATCGTAAGTTTTTATTTGAGTCATACTAGTACAAACTTATATGTTAACAGCGGCGTCACTAGCGTGGGTAACTTTTAAAATAACTCTTTGGGAGCGTTCAAACTTATTTCCCTCACAGACAAATATACAGATAACAAACTCAATTTTTTTTTCAGGTCTGTCACAGTGTTTTAAAATACAAATTTTATTTATTCCAAAATGAGCTGAATCACAATTTGACAAAAAATAAAAAGGGAGACAAAAAGTCAATTTTTATTCATTTTTTAAAAATCATAAAAAATATACCAAATAAGTTAGAAATATAAAAATACTATCATCTCAAAGAAAGTTCAAAGCTCTTTATCAATAAATTAACTAGCACATGATAAAATAAAACTGAAAGAAACTAGAATTTTCAGAATTGTGTATGGTCACAAAAAAGTAATAAATTTGAAGAACTTTAAAAAAAATCACAACAAATTAACCAAGTAAGAGGACAATGTCTATCTCGTAACATACTATTGCAGAGTATAGGACTATTAATAGAAAATGTACAGACTTATTATAAAATGGACACATAATTTTAAAAAAAATTCCCCCCAAAAAGTTACTTTTATACCTAAATTTGATAAATACGAACATGATAAATTTAGTTATACAGAACATCAATTCAGTACTGACAGTGAAAATTTTATTTTTAATACCTTTAACCTAACATATCAATAATTATAAAAATGATGCTTTACTTGCATGTCTGAATGGTTTGAAGATAGTTCCTTACAATGGTTTTCTGTTTAGACTTCCACAACACATAGTATACATCAAAAGCCTGTAAAACAAAGAAACGCATTTTTATTTCTAGCAATAGTCATGGTAATGGTATAATTAAGTTAATAGTTATGTTTAACAATTGATTATTTATAACTATTGCCAGAGGTTAATATTAATAGCCCCTTTATTAAATAAATTACCAACTTGCACACATGTTTAACATTGAAATGAATAATTACTAATTACTTAAATTACCTTCATGTTTTTGCTTGAATATATGTTTATTGTATTAGAAGTATAAATAATTTAATGAGGCCGTTTATATTGTTTTGTCTTTATACACTGCAACAATATTAAAAATATATTACAAATTTAGGGGAATATAAATATATCTTAATATTTTTAAAGCAATAGGCTTTGGGTCTACATTTATTGATATATTCTTACAACTACATGTAAAACTTAAAAAAAATACGTTAAGATTAAGCCTAGACTCGGACATTTACGAAAAGGGGTGAAAACATGATATATTTCTATTAAAATGATTGAATGTATTCAAAGTCTATTGTGAAAATTTTATCAAATCATAACTATATAATTAATAATTAATTTGATTAGTCAATCATTTAAGAATATTTTCAGTTTTAAAAAATAAACTTCATAAAAAATTATAGTAACAGCAATCCTATCACCCCCGGGTAAATAATGCTTTGACCCAGAGCTAAGTTTATGCTAGTCGATAGTACACTGAACGTATATCGATTTATCGCTAATCGCAGACAAATAGCATTTATCTAAAATAAATATATTAAAATAACTGAACATTTCATTAAACTATTAGTAAATTTCATTAATTAATTATTTAATGTTAATTAAATAGAAAGAAATTTAAAATAACCCAAGATCGTCATGTTGCATGGAAGTAAGGATCGTGGCATTAATTATCGATAACTTCAATACTAAATCACAAATAAAATTAATTAAAAGTACGTTTATAACTTAAATTAAAAATACTTGAAGTTTAAATTATGTTTTGACTTACCCTTTTCAGCATTAAAATCCATTGAAAAAGTTGCATAATATGACAAAATAAAATTTCCGAAAGCATTATGTAGTCATCGGTTCTTTGAACGCTGTAAAATGACTTTTTCATAGATAAAAATTAATTTTACTTGAAAAATCAATGTTTTTTAATCTTTAATTTCATTTTAGCGCAGTTAAAATTATACCAGGTGGTAGAACTACATTTCCTCTTTCTAAATCAGTTGATTTGGTATGCGTAAGTATACTAAATTATTAGCCCCGCCAGTTGGCGCGACGCCACCAAGAAAAATCAAGAATAGCGCAAAATCGCGGCAGCTCATTTAGAATACCTACTACAATAATTTTCCTTACATTATTTCCCGTCAACTAAATGAGCACGTTTGAATTCGCCTTCACAAGTAGTGATCATGAATTTTATTAGTGTGTATACTTCGAATATGCTCCTACAAAACCGAATCAAATTTTGCCAGCGATTCAACGAGTCCCTAAAAGTTTGCATTGTGTGCCTGATGTAGTTTACCCACTTAACGTCGAAAAGCCATGTTGTGCTCAGCAAGAAATTGAACAATGGCCATGAGACGCTGAAATACATTATGTCAACGAGCCTTCTCAATGTTTATTAATTTTTTACTTTTGCTTGTCCATTGTGCATCGTGCTGTAAGCCTGTTTTCCATGGCAGCTCAAAACATTTCAAAGTAGATAATAAAGTCCCTTTGATTTTTTCATGATCATACAGACGCACACTGGCATTTTTCCAGGCACAAATCTCGTCATATCTCAAAGCAGAAAAACTGTTGCCAAAAAGTTTGCAACGGAAACAAAACATTTTGTTCTTAGGTGCTAAACATATAGTAAAGACCTTTCGGTTGACGTGAGGGTGTCCTTAAATCAAAATTGTCTTTAAATAGCAAGTTAAAGCCTAAAATGGCATTTTTAAAATTAAAATTTTCGCCTGAATCCATCAATGCCTACTAAATGCTTAGGAAAAAAATAATTTTTGCAATAGGATTTAGGATGATAATAATTGATATTTTGATTATATTAACACTTTATTTTTCTAATCGTTTTATGCTGTTAAATATTTCTTGATATCGTGTATTAAAAAATATTTTTATTTTTAAAAGTATTGCGAAATAGTAGTGAAATTGAAATAAGCAGTAATAAATGTTTATTCAAAGCGCGGGGCCCCGAAAAGCGCGGGGCCCAAGTAGGTTGCTTCGTTCGCCTTGCCCCTAAGGCCGGCCCTGGGTCCGCACCTCCCACAATCCCTTGTGACGCCCCTGTGTGTTAACAACTGTTTTGTTTGTTAGTTTGTTTGCTTGATATTGAACATACCAGCGGTCAATTGAGGAGTGGGGCAAAAGGGGGCACCAATGTGGGTTTGTGCCTCGGGCCCAAGATGGCTTAATCCAGGCCCTGGGTGTAATAACATAATACTAAGTATACTGAGCTATACCTATCATTAATTTGTTTAGTTACGACACATTGTTCTGTACTGTAAGTGTTAAATCAGCAAATGAAGAAATCTATGCCGATTCGATCACAGTACGTTTCGACCCTTTTGTTTTAACACCTTAAAATTGTTTTATTGTTTTTTTTGTAAATGATTTTTTTAAAAATATTTATTTTTGGTATCAAAATACAGTAATATACCATACTTATTACGGTGTTATAGATTAATTTCGATTAAAGCCAAAAATAGAAATTTATGACGTCATCAAACTGAACATTTCAAGCGAAGTAACAAAAAACAGGTAATTGACTTTCTTTTTATTTTATTGAGTTATTTCCCACTGTCTTAAACACATTGAAAATTAAGAATATTTTAAACTAAATTTGATGACAATGTGTTGATACTCGATCGGCTGTTTGTGCTGAAGGTGGTACGTCAGCGATGTATTTGATCCTTTAAAAGAGAATTGTTTATGGCAGGGAACACAGGAAACAGTTTCCCTATCTTCGAATTTGCAATCCGCAGTTAGCTTAAAAACAAAATTTTTGCTATACTTTCTAGTAATGTTTAAATTTAACTGCGCTGATGCTGTCAGCCATTTTTTAGTTGACGTCTGCTGGTCCACATAGATTAATAAAATAAATTATAATATTACGCGGGAGAAGTTTGTACGTAAAAAAAATAGATACATTATTATTAATTATTAATAATTAAATATTTATTAATAAAAAAAATTTAAAATTTTTATAAATATGTTCTTTAATTTTAAATCGAATTTTTATCGATTAAAATAATTTTAATCGATACAAAAATGTTTAAACGATTAATAGAGAAATTAATCGTTGATTTCCGCAGCCCTAATAAGTATCTATTAAGCATTAAAAACAGTATGGAATAGTTATTTTTAACGTTGAATTTATGATCAGTAGAGAGTCCTTTCATCCTATCCACCGCCTCCCCCATCTCGATCCGATGTAATCGGACAATAAAAAGGCCCTGTGGTCAGATAAAGAAAATCAGGTACATTCTTTCTTCCAACTCCTTTTATTTACCGTCCCCATAAGTCTTGCCAACACACGGGGTCATGTGGTTGTCACTTAGTCTAACCTTCGTAATATGTAATTATGTAACATGTGCCAACCAACAAACAGTCTTTGGTTTCCTTATCATTTGTACCTTAGCAATCAATTTTAAGTATTAAATCTTACTAGTCAACTTTCAATCTGCTCATTACTTCTTTCTTCGGGATTCGGCCGATCGACGCTAGCCATTTCGCGAACTTGCTGGCCAAAGCCCGAATTTCGGCTAACATTGGCCACTTCGCGAATTGGCCGGCCATTTCGCGAAGTGGCCGATTTCGGGCTTTGGCGCAACATATATAACTGACTCATCACTAATTCTCCAACTTACCCGTGTAAGTAGAAGCATGAAACTTTGGGAAGTTTCTGAGTACCCTCCCGCGATGGTAACATGCGAAAAAAAAATAATTATCACTCACTAGGGGGCCTTGGGCCCAAATGTAGGTTTTTTCTATATATGAACTAAATAAAACATACTCATCATTAAATATCCCATTTTCTGTGTACGTAGGAGCATGAAACTTTGGGAATATGTTGAGTACTCTCCCGAAATGATAACATACGAAAAGAAATTATCAGCTCGATACGATGCAAATAAACAGTTTTGTAGAGAAAACCTTATTTTAACCCCGGGAAAGCCTGGTACTTACAGGTACTCGACTACGGTAAAGGCAGACAACTAAAAATAGTTAAAATCCCACAATTTCCTATTGTTTAATTTAAAAAAGCTTACTAGTCAACCTTCAATCTGCTCATGACTTCTTTCTTCGGGCTTTGATCAGCAAACATTGGTCACTTCGCGAATTGGCCGATTTTGGGCTTTGGCCGTAACATATATATAGATAGCTACAGTAATGTCCATAAATAACTAATATCAAACAAATTAAATAACAAACAAACAAAAAAACGTAATGATTTTGTTTCTTTATTTCCCATTCTTTTTTAGTGCATAAGAATAAGTTCATAAGAAAGTTAAACGAAATTAAACAATATTATAGGTCACTAGCAACAAAGCTCGTCCAAGGACGGGAATAAAAATAAGTGTGGGGTGACCTGTGAAGTTCATGGAATCACTATATTACCCAGCCCCGTCTGTCCAGAGACCCCACTTCTCCCCCACACCACGGTCTTTTCAGAGACCCATACAACGTTGTGTCCAGAGTTATAATAAATAAATCGTAAATACAAGTTTTTTATTATAAATCCCAACGCGCACCGCTAAAAATAAACTCTTGGAAAAAAAACTGCACCTAAAATAACTCGTTTTAAACGTCGTTCAATATGGAAATGAGAAATGATTTTTCACTGCCAGTGATTGGCTGTAGGAGTCTGTAGGTGTTTGAGGGACTATTCGCTATCGGTGAACCGCACAGAACATTGCCAGTTATTCTACAGGAGGGGTATTCTTCTTCATCTAGGATTGTCCAAAACTTTAAGTCGTAGCTGCATCTCTTCAAAGTGAGTGGAGGTCTTAAAATAGAACGAAAAAAATTATTCTATTAATATTTATTTGGGATCTTTTGATTTGAAAATCTTAAATATATAAAATAAGTAAATGTTTGTAAAGGTAATTAAAATTTAATTTTAAAAAAACAGTAAAGAAAAAGTTTTTTACTAAAACTAAAATCCTTTATAATATACAAGACATAAATAAAAAAATGGTCATTATAATACACAGCGCAACAATCCAAAAATCCAAAATGTTAGTTTATGTCTCATAAAACATCAGATTATTTGCACTGATCAAGAATATATTTTTAAAAAGTATTATCAATATAATACGCACTGCACTGCGTGAAAGGAAAGGTTGTTAAATATAATACGCACCACAGTACTCTAGCAAAGGGGTGGCCAGACTTTTAGCTTCTGAGAGCCATTTTACAATAGAAAAAAAATGAGAGTCGCATTAGAGCAATATGGGTCATTAAAATTGGCTTGAAAATTTTCCAGTAACATTGTAACATATCTTTCATAAATTGTAAGCGAGCCGCAATGTGATCACAGAAGGGCCGCATGCGGCTCGCGAGCCACGATTTTGCCACCGTTGCTCTAGCACAAAAATTAACATGCTACATAGTAATAAATAGATAATCTCAAATTTCATTAATTTAATTACAGTACATTTGATCCATCTGAAAGTTTGATGATAGATCAATTTTATCATCGCCACGAGCCTGCCTGCAAAACTTCAGCTCGCTAGCATACGAGGAAGTGGGTTAAAAATATATTAAACAATTTTTCGGCACTCAAGGCATCAAGCAAGCAGACGCCACAAGTTAATATAAAGATAAATACATTTGAACACATAATTATTACAACAGTTCACATGAACTGGGATGCAGTAATTAATATAATTATTAGTTATCAGATAAACTAATTAAACTGGCATTTTAAGCAAGTTAAGATAAAATTATTTTAAGTTGCTTAAAATGCCAGAATAAGCCTACTTTGAAATAATACTTTCAAGTTCAAGCTCTTACCAGATAAAAAATTTCAAGCCAACTAGAAAGAATGAAAAAATAAAATGGCGTACACATACGCCAACCGTATCTTAACCCACGCGAAACACACGTGATTAATGATTTTGTTGTTGATTTATTTAACAATTTTTTTTGTTGTTGCTTTATTTAAACATTTTATAACTTCAGAGCTCAGAACACTAGCAATTTTAAATATTTTTACTCAATCTCGCGACACACCTGGAAATCTTTCACGACACACTAATGTGTCGCGACACACTGTTTGAGAAACACTGCTCTAGCCACTACTTATTTCTTTCTCAGTAAATTTTCCTATCATCCTTTAGAGATTAGGCCTGAAAGGTGGTAAGGTGTAGCAGTATTTAGGAAAGTTAGATTAGAAAGACAAGATGGTAAAAGCTGATGTCGGCAGAAATTTATTTTTCAAAACCCTTGCATTTTAAAGTAAATATTTAAAGTTCATGACATTAATTTTGGTGATTGGAGTGTCTGTATAGAGCTGATGTGAAAGGTGAGAGAGAAATGAACTTACAACTTGCTGAATTTAGAGAGTACGTTCATCACTGCAGCATGATCCGGATCTCCGTATTTTGCCATGAATTTAAAGTACATTCTCTTGAGTGTATTTTGGTACTGGGCCAGACATTGAAGGAAGCTGTTAAACTAGAAACGGACACGAATTAATGTTTTATTTCCCAATATTTGTATATGTGTAAATTAACATTTTAAATTCTGCAATTGCATATTTGAGTGTCTCTTTCGATTTTCGAAACACTTTAGGAGCAGAAAATCACATTTTTTCAATTGTTGAATTTAATAGTTTATAGAATTTTCTAATAGAGATAATTTATCTGTATAAAATGAAAGTTTTGTCCCAGAGAAATACATTTTAGAAAACAAGTCTTGAATGTTCAAAGTTTAGATATCTTATTTAAATTTTCAAGGCCACATGAGGATGAATCTAGCATAGTTGCAACCACATGACTAGTAATTTTTGCACAAGTAGATTTGGTAGTTCAAAAAGCATCGGGTCTCATAATGGTTGAAGTGATTGATTTTACAAAGGTGTTGTATGATAGCCTACAGTCTATATAGTTTTTTGGTTTTATTCCAAGGATAATTTAACCTCGAAAAATATTTGTCACCTAAATCGAGTGGAAAATTTTGTTATAAGACTTAACAGCAAACGTTAGGTTCACAGAAATTCAAGGTAGAAGAAAACTTGTAATGTTTTACAAAGCACATGTTTCAGTATCTGCCGGTTAAAAAAGTGCATTTTAAAATGAAAGTAGTCCTGATCATAGACGCCATATATTTTTTTAAAATGTATTAATTTTTTCATGGGATAGTATGAATTATTAATTTTTTTTTAAATTGAAATTGTATTTCTAAAGAATAGAAAATTGCTTTTTCACTAGCAAATCTGCAATTTTTTAACGTGATGTACACGAGACAAACATGTTTCATTAAAGCCAATAGGACATTTAATAGGAAAAGGATAGAAATCATTAAAAATAAATATACATTTTAGAAGATTGTCAAAAAGTTTTAAATAAGCTCTTATAGAGTTTTGATGATTTTAAACCACATATCACACTTTTTAACTTTAAAAAGTTCTATATTCATATTAAGAAAATCCAGCAAATTTTTTTTTCATTGAAATACATACAAAATTGTTGTATTCAAATTGTAGTACAGTTACCTATATAGAATGAATTCTTGTTCAAATGGTATTTTATTTAAATGAAAAATTGCTTTTAAACATCAGTTAATTCCATTTTAATAACGCATATTGTATTTTTGCCACTTTGCATAAACATTGCTTTTAATTAAAGTGATAATAATTTTATATACATCATTTTTGAATTATTGCTTTCGCCTAATTCTATTTTATTTTTATTGCTAAATAATTAACAAGATTAGATATTTATATTAAAAAATTTATAGCGAAGCTTTTGTTCTACCTCCTGCTCAGAAGTAAAGCAAAGACCCTCATACCACCACAAACACGTCAGAGGTAAGACTGGGCTCAAAATACAAAGACTTGAGATCGTTTCGCCATTGGCATTTATTTCAACATTGAGTTCTGGGTGTGTGTCGACCAAGGCCTGCCAAGCTCCGGGACTTAAAACATAATCTGAAACAAACATGTTTTTAAAAGGTACTCAGTAATGCGTAAAACGAAAAGCTTTAAACTTGACCGTTTTGCTCTCTTTGGCGTTTTTAAAATAAGTCACACTTAAACAAATCTTTGAAAGACGACATAGGTTATAGTTGAAAATGAATCAATTTTCTGAGGCGCGATAGAATTCGGTGTAAAAAATGTTTTTTTTTGAAAGGCAAGAAAATATAACATTTGTAGCTGAATTTTTGTAAACCCTAACATCACAAATACTGAGCAGGCAACTCCACAGTGGAATTACATTAATTTTATTATTCAGAGAAACAATAGGAAACAAAATATATAACAGATATGCTGTCCGAAATCCATTAAAAATTTATCTCCCAACTTAAAAGTGTTATTTCTATAGTATAACGCAGGTCAATAACTGGCTGTTGTGAAATGATCGGCACATATAATTAACAAATGTCTACAATTCAAAGAAAAAAATTATCTATGTAATCGGTTACGTCTTGATTATAACTTGTAATTTAATTTCAACTGAAACAAGCAATTTTCGACCAAACAATTTTAAACCAAATCTGACTTTATGAACATTTCCAATAGTATGATACATGATGTATAAAACCCAATTAATTAATATAACAATTCATAAGTCCACTTGTAATTGCCCTTAATAACTGTTATAATTTATGGCTATCTACTCCCTTATTTTACAATAGTTTTATAATTTATACAATATTTGATTTTATTCTTTTTAATCTGTATTCAATATTTCCTGTAGACTCGGATTAAAAAATCATTCAGTTGTTGAAGTTGACAGATTAAAGCAATTAAATGGGGTCATGGTAAATTGTTCAATATCAGGTAATGAAACCACAACACATAAACATGAAAGTGGAGTATCATTAGGTCAAAGACAAGTTCGTTGGCGAATTAGAGACAATCGAATAATAAGAGTTAAATCTTTTCAATTGCAACATCCATTTCATTTATCAAAGCATGTTAAATCGTATTGTTTTATTTAACTTTCAAAGTCATTTTTCAGCTAAATTAACACCATTTACCTAACACAATGTGTTGAGGGCGTAAAAACGTTTGATATTAGATAAAAATGTTTTCAAGAATCTACAGGAAAGTTACATATGTAGAACCGTCTATTTTTTGCTCTGCTTTATCGCTACACAAATCTACTAGTTACAAATTATTGAGGAAACTGTCGTTTCGTGGCATCTTAATTTGTTTTAAAATTTATCACATAAAAAATGAACATACTTTCAGTGACGTCATTTTAAGTAGAAACCAATGCATATCAATAAAAACATTATTGATAAAATAACTAAAACTATTATTCCCCAAAAATACAGTACGTGTATATAAATTTATGTATACTTAATACTAACATACTTTAATGGCAAACAAAAATAGTAATGATTTTGATATTTGGGCATTTTCGGCTCCAAACATGTAGGAGTTCATCACTCAAGAAATAACTGTTCAAGCGCACTACCAGGAGATTTGAAAACTTCTAAAATGGTAAAAGAAAAGCACAAAAACTTAATTAGGCGAGAAATCGGCATAATTTTAAAAAAAAACAAATTAAACAGCATTAACATTTTAGTGTTAGCTAATGTGAAAAGCTTAGCTAATCAAAATATCGTGATTGGAAAAGTATTTCCCTGGAAAAAAATTAAGCTTTTATGATTTAGTAAAGGCAGTAAAGGGCTCAAATTACTAATTGAGGCTTGAGAATATTATTATTAAAAGTATGCATATGGAAAGTTCATTATTTTCAACTGCTAATGCAGCTATTCTGACAATTATTTCATGTCTTAAAGTTATCATTAAATCTTAAACTAGTAATAAATGACATCAAAATAAAGATGTCAAGACAATTACCTGAAGTTCAGTGATAATGGGTCCAGTGCGGCTAACAGTTTCCAAATTTAGAGACAAACAATTTTCCAAAACCAACGTCTGCAGTTTTTCCCCACATGCCTGGGCCAAACACTTTATAAGTTGAACTCCTTGCATTAAGTTGAATGAAAAATTCCTAATCGAAAATTCCTAAAAACATATCAGGATTATAATTATTTAAAGAAACATTGCATTATTAAAGAGTTGGTTAATATAAGCATAACTTTTATTTGATAAAAACAAAAAACAATTGTGTGCAGTTAAAAATTAAAACTGAGAAATATAAACAACCCCGTAAAAACAATGTTTTTGACTATAAATCCTTTATATATGAGAAAGAACTTAAAGTATTAATTATGTTCCAACGCGAAAAACATTTACAGTCTGAAACTGAGTGAACTCCTCCTGGTGTTAAACACGAGATGTGGTCATCGATGACTGGCGTGAAGTCAAGTGTCCCATAAATTTAAACAATAGTGACCAATACATATAGTTTATAGAGATAAACTAAAAATTAATTAATTTAAATACTTTAAATTTGATCGATCTGAAATTTTGATACGATACATTGCTAGGTGATACAAATCTATGTGCAAAATTTCAGCTCAATAGCATCACGGGAAGTGTGTCATTTTTTTTTACTTTTGTTTTTCCGCCCACCCAAGACAGATAGAGAGAGAGAGAGAGAAACAGAGACGGACATGAAGTTAATATAAGATTAAAAAATTATAATTGATTTTTTATTCCACATTAAGGTACTGTAAATGTAATCTGAGAATACAACAAATCCGTACTTAGAACAGGAATAGATATAGAACCATTTTAAAATATGTTTTTAAACATAATGAAATTTCTAAAATTCTCAATTCTTAACCTTATTACTAATATTTTAAAGGACTAAAATAAGCATTATTAGCAAACAAATTTTAAATAACGTATTACCTCTAATGAGTTTTGGCTCTCAATTAATCTAATGAAAGCTTTTAAAAATTCTGCATTTGACTTGCGACTCCTTTTATAAGATGAATAATTGCAAAAGCTTAAACGGATTTTCTTAAGAACAGCAACGTCAAAGAGCTCTGAAAATGCCCTCAAATCACTCTCGGTTGATGATTCAAATGGCTGAAAGACATCTATCTCCACCTTTTTCATATGTCTTGAAAATTTTCTGGCGAATCGAATGGCAAGTTTTCCTGACGATTACAAATTAGAATTGTTATATTTTGTGTGTGTGTGTGAGTAAAAATATAAATACATGATAACTTATTGTAATTCTTATGTTTGTAAATAAATTTTTGTTGGCAAAATAAGAAGACCGTAGTAGCAAGTAAAAGGTGAAAGAAAGAGAAAATAATGATGTGGTTTTAAGAATGAGTTTTGTAAGTAGGATGTTAGAAACCTAAGACCATGATGACGTGGTGTGGAGGGGTGATGATGGTTGTTGAGTAAGAGATAAAAAACAAGATGAAAGAAACGAATTGTGTGATTAAAGCAATAGATGCAAATTTTGCTCAACTTCTTATAAAAAATAAGTGATATAAGAAATGATATAAACTTTAAGATGCCATTTAATTCTGTTATTGATTGTATTAAAGTGGAGGAAACTAAAATCATGAATAATAGGCTACTAATTGCTATATAACTTTAGCGATAGAGCAAGATAATTTTTTTACTTTACCGCTGTCAACTGCAGGTGATCTTCTATTCAACCAATCCATCAACAAGTTATCGTAAATTTCATTGCTTCCCTCAAACTGAAATACTCGCGCTCTCCAAAGTGATGGGTCGTTGAAGCCTTCATTCCATGCTTTACAAACCTAATCAAGAAAAATGTAAAATATATATTAGCAAACCTAGTTGTCTTTGTGGTGATTGCACCACTGCCAATGTTTGTAGATAATTTAAAAACATGTTGTACAAAATATTGCGGTCTCTAGCCCCTTGTTTTTCGCTCGCTCTCTCTCTCTTGATTTACATGTTCATCAACTAAAAATATTATTTTTTAATTCGTTCTTTTTTTTTATTCATTACAGCCATGTTACAATAATTTCTGTTTCCAACCTTCATTACCACATATCTCAACTCTGTCAACGTGCTCTAGTCTACGATTGTCCACAGTGACGTTTGATGTTTTAACTCATCTGTTTTAAAGACTATAGATGAATTTACGCTTAACGAGACTATAATTTTCATGTTTGCTCACATCTAAAGAAAGATAGTTTATAATTATATCTAGAAAAAATAGAAGATACATGAACATTGAGCTAAGTAGTAAAAATACATAATGGAATAAACACAAAAATTTTAACTAAAATGCAGAGACAATTTAATACAAAACTAACTTAAGTATGGGTAAAAAATCACTTTTATTTGTTCCATGTGTACGACCAAATACAT
Organism: Ampullaceana balthica; assembly: GCA_944989445.1. Lineage (NCBI taxonomy): Eukaryota > Metazoa > Mollusca > Gastropoda > Lymnaeidae > Ampullaceana > Ampullaceana balthica. The sequence continues at coordinate 20,756 of CALYLW010002174.1, read as the reverse complement.
ACAATATCTTGATCTTTCTGATTTGAATTTTTGCTTGAAATTCACTGCCTGATGACACCAGAGAAGCAACACAATATCAACCTTTAAAACTCTACAAAACTGCAGGCCGCAGCACATACCATAGGCTCAATCATGTATTAGAAATTCAAGAAAGAATTGCTCCACCTACCAATGTTCCTTCTTTGGTTTGTTGATCCGTGTGCAAAGTAAAAAAAAACAAAAACACCTCGTATGCAAAGTTGCACAGCATTCATTTAGTGCGCAATATTTTAAAAAAAATTGTTGCACTGTAATTCTAAACTGCTGTGTGGCGTCTGTCAGATAGCTGCGTGGCGGTGCATTCGCGCAGCTTAAAGGGAACATAGTCACCTGCCAATACCCTACTCCCCGGGAGTTCAGCGTTTATATCACTTATCTCTCAATCTGGTCGTATTTTCTTGAGTACTATCGCCTGGGCAAAATGATGTTGCCATTTAGTCGCAGGCCTAACTCAAGTAGTCGACACAGTTGGGGTTTAATAATCGCCAGTAAAGACTTGTTTGCGTCACGTGACACCATTTGAATATGTCCACGGGAATAATATAAATATGTAAACTCTTCCTTAGACAAGAATAAAGGACAATAAAGAATAATTTTCTTATAGGTAAATGGTTATACGCGAATTAGGCATCTTTCTAAGGTTAACGTATTAAATGAATCTTGAGAACTCAAATAGATAAACAACTTTCATTTCTTCCTATCCGTTGCGTTCCATTTAGTGTGATTTCTCTATACAATGTTTGGTTAAATGCTAAACCCAAACTTTATCTTTTCTTATAAGATCTTTCTACATCAGAAGATTATTTCATCTTACTCTTTCCCATAATTTATGCCCAGCCTTACATTTTGACATCGGTTTAGAATGTTTTACTAGCGTTACGCCCCTAAATATTTTAACATACTAGTAAGAGGATGGACTGTTACCAAGGAGTTTTGAGGACTATGGACTGGAAACTGGGATATGTCAGAGTATGAGATGATGCTTGGGTGAGGCTGTATGACACTAGGGGACACCAGATAAACAAACAAGCGATGTCCAAATAATGTCAAAGACAAATAGGGTAAAGCGGGGTAATGGGTTCCATGGGGAAATAAGCCCCGCTTACTGCGGTCATTGAATATAATGTTTGATGCTATTTTTATAGAAAGAGAGGCATTAATCTCTACATGGTGGAAAGAAACTAAAAAATCAGGGAATAATTTACAAGAATGCTTTGGTCTCTAGCCTATTGCATTGATTATAACTTTGCATCTTTGTATGAGTGATTTTTTCTGCAGTTTCCTGTTTCATTCCAACATGTCTTAAAACTTTTGCTCAGTATGGTCATCTTTGTGTTGATGATGACGGTATATTTTTAAGCTGAGATTTTCAAATTTCTCTCTAGTTGCAACTACATCCATAATACATAAGTACCTTTTTTCACTTCTATCAATCATTGTAAGTTATTTTATTATTAAAATTAAGATATTTGTAGGCCATGTGCTGCTAGACAGGAAGCAATTTAAAAATAATAATAAAAGGTCTTGGATGAAGGATTTGAGATTATGTATAGACAGCTGTAATATGAACATAAATGTAAAACTTTCCTGTATTATTTTGAATGGAGAGGATTTATGAGAGGCCTTTGGTCCAGTGGCTCATTAATTAAATTTAAAAAAAAATAATTTAAGACAATCCTGGGGCTTAATGAATGCAACTTTAAAACACAAATTGAAAATCTCCAAAACAAAATATTCATAAAACAAAGAAATTTAATGTTTTAAACAAAAGAAACCCCCCCTTCCCCAAAAAAAAATAGTAATAAATGAATTAGAATGAAAAAAAAATTAATGACTTATGAAAAGAATTTTTAAAATCTGTTTTTGCATTGTGGATAATAGATCTATTATCATTAGTCACAAGTCAAGGATTGTCGACCTAGTCTTGACTAGTTATGAGGCTTTCTGAGGCACCATCCAACAGTGGTCCCAAAAGAAAGAGAGCACTATGCGAAGGCCATAAGCTGAGCTCCTATAGGTCATTGAGAAATGGTTTGAACTATAGAATGAATTAACAGGATGCAGAAATTATGTGGTCGACCCAGTCAGAAATTTATCTGTGTTTAAACCAACTTTGTCACTGACAACAAGACACACAAAAAAGTGAAACAGAATATTAGGTACAGTATTAAATGCGTAGAAATCCAAGAAGAGGCTAAGACATGGAGTGGACCAATGAGAGTTGTCAACAGCCACTGTGAAAATATAGACCTTCTACAAAATGGGGCTTATTGCCCCTGTTTCTGTTAAATTTCATAAATGTATATGTCAAATTTTTTAGTATATTTGTGCTATATTGCTTCATAATTATGTTGAATAAAACTTTTCCCTTCAAGAAATTGAAATATGGGTTTCGTACAGAGGCGTCACTAGAGGGGTGTGGGGGGGTGTAGATTTACAAATACAACATTCAGATAGCCATACGGATAAATACACATTTTGTTTTGCCATATGCAAAACAAAAAAAAACACACACAAGTTCTCGATCTTTATTTATTATATCCTACGTAGGCATATTTATTAAGGGCTACGTAACACAATGAACTTGAGAACACTAAGAGGAAAATAAAGTATTTGTCCTAACCATTGTGTCCCAGTGACTTTGACTTATCTTTCCATTGTTTATATATTAAACCCAAACTTTATCTTTTCTTATAAGACGCGTCTTGTATGCAGAAGATTGTTGAATATTGCGCTTTTCAATAATTTGGTCGAGTGGCAGCTCGCTTGACTGGCGTACCGAAGGTCATGGGTTCGAATCCATGTGAAGGAAAGGATTTGTTCCTGGGGCCTAGCTCTGAATGGGTACCTAACACTAGTTAGGCGACTGTGTAATGCATGGGACCCTTATAACCCTGGCCTGTTAACGCTGCATCACTTGCCAACAGATCATCCGTCATGGTCTGTGGACGCATTAATCTTCTGTATAGAAGGAGCTTCTGTATAGATAAGATAAGATAATTTATGTCCAGACTTACATTTTGACAACGTTTTAGAATGTATTACAAGCGTTACGCCCCTATATATTATTAACCTACTTGTAAGGGGAGGGGGAAGGATGGTTAACAAGAAGTTTATCAAGACCAGGGACTGGAAGCTGACATATGTCAAAGGATGATATGATGCGAGGCTGAGGCTGCACGAACATTACGGGACACCAGGTAGATATACAAGCGCTGTTTGAGAGTATGTCAAAGACGAGTAAAGTTTGGGGAATCCGAGTTCTTTGGGTACAATTATAAATATGCCATAGAATGTCGATGGATGGTGGTAAGGGCTAGGCCCTGCAGAGATTTCGCTTTCTTTTGACACAAGAAATAATTTTTTTGGCTACTTGATCAGTTTTCAATATTTGTAATGAAATAAATCTGAGAGTGCTTCTTAATTTTTTTTTAGTATTTATGCTTTCTTTACATATACTATACACCTATTACTATTATTACATTACCAATGACATAGAAAGTTTGTCAGCATCAGATAAGTTCTGGTAGATTCCGTTGATGACCAGGGGCAGGAAGTTCGCACCAAGAAGGAGCCTCTGATGTAGTCATTCCCTGCCCAATTCGATTCATTTTCAGGGTCAATTTGCTGTTTTTTAAGAATGTTTCCCCATAATTATATACAAAGTCAAAATAATGTCGCACGCTAGATTGTAAATATTACACTATAATAATGTTCTGAACTAATGCTGTATAGTTCGTATTGTTGTTATTGTTATTTTTATGTTCAATGACTGCGGATATTCCCGAATCTGACGCGAAATGGGGAAGAAAATAATTATGAAAATTATTCAAATATTTCTAATAATTTCGTTTTTAAATTTGTCGAGAGTGTCAACCTCGCTTTAACATAATATCTTCTTTTATTTTTAACTTCTATTGCAGTTTATCTCTTTGATAACTGGGGCGTGGCAAGACGGGGGCTTTTTGGTTACGACAACACCATATGAGACAATTAAATTATTGGTCAACATGTACTGGTCAGATTGATACTAAACATTTTTTTTAAAGATTTTAATTGCAAAGCAACAACAATTAAAACTAAAGGTCAGATCACTTTTAGTTTTAAATCATCAAAATATGGACAACAACAACGGATGAAGTAAGTAAGTATTCACATGATGTAAGAAACTACAGATAGTATAATTCAAATCCATTTTCTTTCAAATATTTAACTTAGTTTCTTATAATTTTGTTTTCAAACGTTGGCTTATAAATTTAAAAAAAAATTAATTATTTTGAAACATAACCTAGTGATATAATGTCTACTGCTAAAAAATAATTCAGTTAAAAGATAATCCTTCACAGCTTTAGACAAACACCAAAACACTGTCATTGACTCCACTCTCAAGGTTTTCTGGTGGAATGGGGGGAGGTAAGATGTCTGGACAGACCGCGGTGGAGTGGGGGGGAGGTAGGATGTCTGGACATACCACGGTGGAGTGGAGTGGAGGTAGGATGTTTGGACAGACTGCGGTGGAGTGGGGGGGAGGTAGGGTGTCTGGACAGACCGGGGGGAGTGGGGGGAGGGAGGATGTCTGGACATACCAATGTGTAGTGGGGTGGAGGTAGGATGTCTGGACAGACTGCGGTGGAGTGGGGGAAGGTAGGGTGTCTGGACAGACCCAGGTGGAGTGGGGGGAGGGAGGATGTCTGGACATATCACTGTGGAGTGGGGTGGAGGTAGGATGTCTGGACAGACTGCGGTGGAGTGGGGGGAGGTATTGTGTCTGGACACACCACGGTGGAGTTGGGGGAGGTAGGATGTCTGGACAGACCGCGGTGGAGTGGGGGGGCTAGGGTGTCTGGACAGACCGCGTTAGAGGGGGAAGGTATGATGTCTGGACAGACCGTGATGGAGGGGAGGGACGTAGGATGTTTTGACAGACCGTAGTGGAGGGGGAAGGTAGGGTCTCTGGACAGACCTCGGTGGAGGGTGGAAGGTAGGATGTCTGGACAGACCGTGGTGGAGGGGGATGTAGGGTGTCTAGACAGACCGTGATGGAGGGGGAGTTAGGATGTCTGGACAGACCACGTTTGAGTGGGGGGAGGTAGGATGTCTGGACAGACCACGTTTGAGTGGGGGGAGGTAGGATGTCTGGACAGACCACGGTGGAGTGGGGGGAGTTAGGATGTCTGGACAGACCACGGTTGAGTGGGGGGGAGGTAGGATGTCTGGACAGACCGTGATGGAGGGGGAGGTAGGATGTCTGCACAGACCGCGGTGGAGGGGGAGGTAGGGTCTCTGGAAAGACGGGGGTAGGTAATGTTGAGATGTCCTACCATGAATTTCACAGGTCACCCTACACTTATTCCCGTCTTTGGAAGCGCTTTGGACCTGCTAAAATTTTAGTCGAACACATTAATTTTAATCGATTAAAAAAATTACGATCAATCGATTAATTAATCTTTAATTTCAACAGTCCTAATAATTTTAAATTTCTATATAACCAGCTTTCTTGAAGGTTTAGCCAACTGCTATAAAACACTAAAGAGATTGTACGTAACATATTATGAGAATTTCAGAGATCCGGATTATGATGCAATTATTAAAGTACTTTCTAAATTTAGCAGGATGTAAGTTAATTTTTTATCTCTTCTTTTTATGGTCATATCTATACAGACGTGATATACATACTTGTGATAAGTACCAAAATTAGTGTAATGTACTTTTCAGATTCCTTTAAAATTCTATGGTTTTGAAAACTGAGTTCTTGAGTTATTACCATGTCCTAGACAACATGCTACCGAAACGGTCCTTGGACAGGCTTTATTGCTCGTTAAAATATATTTTTGGACAGTATTTGTTCAAGGTACCTTTTTTAAAATCCCAGTTAAATCATTGATTCGTTTAAGTTCCTTATCAGAAATTAACCCATGTCAATAAAACCATTGCAATTTATATTTAAATCTATTGAAATATGCTGCATTGTTTTATTGCTTCAGGTGTGCAAGTCATGGTATGAAGGGTTTCGTGACCCAGTTCTGTGGAGAACTAAGGTTATCAACCTTAATAGATGGGGACCCATAGGAGAAGAAGAAGATTCTTGGAAGACAGGAGCCTCAGCTGATCCAATTAGTGGTAAATTGACTTATCATGAATGCTTCAATTAAAAGTTTACACTGGTCGGAAAGAAATATTGAAATAGTGTTATATACCTAATATTTCTAACTACTTTAGTAGCAAAAAAGTCTTAGAACGTCGTTTGTTCCTACGTATCGGTCCTCATTTTCGAACTTTATGAAATAAAGCTATGAAATTCATTTTTATCAGGAAAATGTGCCATCGCATTCACCAGGAAATTTTCAACTCATCTTCGAGACGTGCATATTAACATTGCCACGACTTCGATGCGAGACGCTAGAGACACTGAAAATTTTTTAAAACTTTTGGACAAAGCCAAGCTGAACAAACTCAAAATCCGAATTTTCGGTTGCTGCCATGACGACGACAGAAGGCGTTTGCTGTTGGCCAAACCATTTATGAATATGATACAAAACCAGCGCTCGTTAAATGTAAGAAACCTGCTCATATGAACACAAATAACTGTAAACATTGTAAATTATAAAGATAAGGAATGTTGTGATTTCACTTCGTTTTACTTGCAAATGTTTTAAATAATAAAAAAAGTTTTGCAATTGCGCACATTTGCTTTAAACATTTCTGAATAGATACAATAGTGTTTAAATCTTTTTTAAAACTTCACTATAGATTGTTGTATAGTTGACATTTGTTTTTCAAAATAGATTAACTGTGGGTGTCAACTATTGTTCAAGTTATGGTTATTATCAAAATGGGATTAATGACATTCATCTATTTTTATTTATTTTTGACGTAATACTTTTTAGCTTTGCGTTTTTCTATGAACTTTATTACTTAAAATATTTATATTTAAATCTCATTTTGTTCCCAAGGAATTTTCAATGGTTTTATTTATATAATTTCATAACTTCACAAACCTGAAACAAATCTCCATTGAGTATGACATTTTGACTGACGATGTGTTAAAAACCTGGAGCCGAGAATGTTCAGAGCTTCGCATCCTTAAGATTCGGGTTTCATCACAAAGTATTTTCAACATGTTTTATTATATATTTTTTTTATTATATATTACATTTTACAGTATAAAATAAAAAATAAATTCCATTCAAAGCTTGTTTTTCAATATAGGTAATAAGGAAGAGTTGGGTTATTTCTGCGCACAGGAAGATATTAATATACTAGCAAAATACCCGCGCTTTGCTTCGGTAAATTAGGATTTTAGTAAGCGTTGAGAACCCGCATAAAACAAATTAAAACACCAATTGATTTTAATCTGGATCATGATGGATGTAATACATATATAAACTTCAACGTCTTGTCTGTCTGTCTGCGTAGTCCCGCAGAAAAAAAAACGAAAAGTAAAAAATGACACACTTCCCGTGTTCCTATCGAGCTGATAATTTTTTTTTCGTCTGCTACCATTGCGGGAGGGTACTAAACAACTGCCCAAAGTTCCATGCTTATACCTACACGGGAAGTTGAAGAATTAGTGATTATTCAGTTTTAATATAAGAAAAAACAACATTTGTTCCCCCGGCCCCCAGTTAGTGATAATTTAAATATTGTTTTTACCTGTTACCATCGCGAAAGTGTACTTAACAGCTTCCCAAAGTTTCATGCTTCTATATACTCGGGAAATAGGAGAATTAGTGATATTCAAATGTTTATATAGCCCATAGAAGGAAAAAAAACGATTTTGGGCCCCCGGCCCCCATGAAGGTGAATTTTTAAAATTATTTTTCGCAATTGTTCGTCGAGAGAGGCTATTTGACAACTTCTCAAGGTTTCATGCTTCTACCTACACGGGAAATCCGAGAATTAGTGATGAGTCAGTTTTAATTTAAGAAAAAACTAAATTTGGGCCCCCGACCCCCAGTAAGTGATAATTTAAATACTGTTTTTTACCTGTTACCATTGTGGAAGTGTACTTAACAACTACCCTAAGTTTCATGCTTCTACCTACATGGGAAATAGGAGAATTTGTGATTTTTAGTTTTTATATAGCTCATTTAAGGAAAAAACTTCATTTGGGCCTCCGCCCCCCAGGAAGTGATAATTTAAATATTTTTTCTCCCGTTACCATCGCGTAATTGTACATAACAAATTCCCAAAGTTTCATTCTTCTGACTACTCGGGAAATATGAGAATTTGTGATTTTCAGTTTTTATATAGTCTAGCTCATGTAAGTAAATAAATTCATTTGGGCACCCGACCCCCAGGAAGTGATAATTTTTTTTTCGCCCGTTACCATCGGTTTGTACTCAACAACTTCCCAAAGTTTCATGCTTCTGCCTACTCGGGAAATAGGAGAATTGGTGATTTTCAAATTTTATATAGGCCCTTTAAGGAAGGCAAACTCACCGATATGTGAGCGCGACTCAAAGTTTGTTACTACCACTAGACGTCGAGGTGGACGACGTCAATGTGGTCTTTGATAAACTGAACAGCGCGATCCTCATCGCCGCACGAAAATAAATACCGAGGACGAATGGAAAACAGAAATTCAGGCCTTACTGGAATAAGAGCCTGATGGAGCTTGTGAAGCTAAGGGTGAAGGCTCGGGAAAAGACTGCGAACTCGAAGATTCCCGAAAGTCGTAGTACGTACAATAAATTAATATCCGAAGTACGACATGCGGTCCAGAAAGCATAAAAGGCCAAATGGGTTGGTACGTGTGAGAACCTCGTTATCGACGACAGAAAGGTCTGGCGGCTGGTTAACGCACTCTCTGGTATGGGAAAGGCAAAACACCCGACCCCACTGGTGACAGATGGCGGAAAGAAGGCAGGTGAAGAAAAGTGTGCACGTGCGCTGAATAAACACTTTGCCCAGGTAAATCGGAAGGCCAGAGAGACTGAAGAAAGCCAGACCATAAACCGGATGAGAAAGGAGGGGGTCAGGAGGCAAAAAAACGGACCCACACCTTGAGGTTTTCACTCTGAATTTGTTGCAAACAGCCCTCGATAAGTGCGAAACAGGGAATGCACCAGGTCCGGACAAGGTCCTTAACAAAATGCCCAAGCAGCTGAGCATTGAAGGGAAAAATAAACTACTGGGGTTTATTAACAGGACCTGGACTACTGGCATTTTGCCGATGCAGTGGAAGAAAGCACACGTATCTCAATTCAGAACGAAGGGAAACCAGGCGAAAGCCCCTACCACTATCGTCTGATATCCCTGACATCGATTCTGGAGAAAATAACTGAACGGATGGTTAACTAGAGGCTCTATTGGTTTCTAGAAAAGAACAAGTGCATTCCTGTGACTCAGGGCGGCTTCCTGTAAGGGACGCCAGCCGATGGACCAGGTAGTACGACTTGTGCAAACTATCACGAATGAGCTGCATTTGCGAAACCACACATTGGCTGTGTTTTTCGATTTAAAACAGGCTTATGACAAGGTCTGGCGTACTGGACTTATGTATAAGCTCCAGCATTTAGGAATAACAGCGAAAATGCAAGCCTGGATAAACTCGTTCTTGGAGAATAGAACGATCAGCTTTCGCATGGGGGAGTATATATCCAGGGAAGCTCGGCTTGAAGACGGACTCCCTTAGGGGTCTGCGTTGAGCTGTACGCTGTTCCTAGCATACGTTTACGACATTAAAACGTCTATCGAGTGTCAGAGCGCGATGTTCGCAGACTACTTGGTTGTCTTGACATCCGGTAAAGACGAAGTCAATTTGCAGTACAGACTACGGCGCGACTTGATAAGATCGAAGCATATGCCAAAAAGTGGAGACTAATAGGGAACACACAAAAAACCCGTCCACTCCATTTTCACAAATAGAAGGAATGCACTCAAACACGATTTTGTGCTTAGCATCTGATGGAAAAGGCTGAATTGAGACAAGGAGCAAATGTATTTGGGCGTGCGACTGGACCAAAAAATCCAGATGCACAATCATATACGTGAATTGTGCGTTAAAACCACTGCTCAGCTGTCCCTGGTGAAAAAAACTGGCTATCACTACTTGGAGCGCTGACGCAAGAACGCTGAGAGCTTTTTACCTCAGCAAAAGGAGAGGCGCCATTGACTGTTGAGTACCTCAATTTATGTTTGAGAATGTCATTAAGTTTAGAACCTTTGGGGTAGGGGTTAACCCAACCAACGCTACAGCTGACCTTGAGTGGAACCAGATATATAATTTTGATACACCGGAATTCTCTGATCATGACACGAAAATCGCTAACATAAAAATAGAGAGGCAGTGTGTTGTGTTATCCTACATAATAAAAGGCATGTTTCTGTCCTTTCTGTCCGTTCTGTCTGTCATCTATAGCGATTGGTCCCTCAAACCCATATGACTCCTACAGCCAATCATATTGAACACGTTTACGCCATTTACGCGGACGTTCAAAACGAGTTATTTTTGGTGCAGTGTTTCTTCCAAGACTTTATTTTGAGTTTTGCGCGTTGGGATTTATAGCAAAAAGCTATGTTTTTACGAGTTATTTATTTTAACTATAATGAATAGTATTTTTGACGCGATGCACATGTAATGCCGGTCGAGACGGCTGTTGCAGGGGAGTTACAACATGCCACCGAACGGTGGCCGAACGTCCTTGGACGGGCTTGGTTGCTCGTTAATAATAACACTTCTGCTTTTATTCTATGACAGGACGCTAGCTTGGCTTTGAAATATACCAACAAAATTCAGTCACCGGTCAAGACAAGCCAATGTTGTTTGTCTATCCCCCACCAACGCCTCACTCCGCTCCTGTTCCCACTATTATACTTTTTTTTTAAATCATCTTTTATTGGTTTATAAAAAAAATTCATTCCTTCAATGATTTTCATTGTAATAACAAAAATAATATTTTTTTTTAAAAATCTTGACAGAAACAAAGTATTTAAAGTAGAGCTGCGGAATTTAACGATTAACTTCTCGATTAATAGTTAAATAATTGATGGATTAAATGTCGATTAAAATCGATACAAATTCGATTAAAATTTAAGAAAATGTTTATAATATTTTGTTTTTTCCATTTTATTTAAAAAAATCATTAATTATTAATAATTAATAATAATTTATATATTTTTTAACGTACACACTTCTCCCGCGTATTATTATAATTTATTAATTTATGTAGACGTGCAGATGTAAACAAAAATGGCGACTAATGACAGCTTCAGGATAGTTAAATTTAAGAATATAAACGCAAAGTTGAGGAAACATTTTGTTTTTAAGCTAACTGCGGATGGCTAAGTAACAAATGGTGAAAAAGGTTACTGTGTTCACTGCTGTAAACAATTCGCTTTTAATGGATCAAATAAATCGCTGAGGTACCACCTTCAGAACAAACGTATTAGACAGGCGAAATAAATCAATAAAACAAAAAATGTCAATTACTTGTTTTTGTTACTTACCTTTAGATGTTCAGTTTAATGACGTCATACATTTTAATTTTTGGCTTTAATCGAAATACACGATTAATTAATGCAATTAATTTTTAATTTTTCAAAAGTTAACGATTAAATTTTAAATTAATCGTTACCAGCCCTTGTTTAACGTAATTTGGGCTTGATTTAAGTTTTTAAAATTTAAAGAAGTGATTCGTTTGTAAAAGGTTTTGTGATGTAAACTGTCACCATCTACCGCCCGCCAAAAGGTGTCCTACTTCACGCCGCTGAAACCAATTACAAACTTTCGCCCTTTCCATTTGCTTGTGTTTGTTGTGTTCGTTAACACGTGCAGAAAACCAGTTTTAATAAGATCTATAAAATTGTCTGTATTTAAAGTTAACAAGTTAAAACAATAATTACTACCACCACCAAGCGGACGTTAACATTCACGCTGCTGGACCCGAATGGCCTTCCTGACCATAAGGTAATTGTTGTTGAGATTTTGTTTGAATGTTCAATTTACTGTAATTTTATTTTGAGTATAATGAATACATTTACGTATTAAAATTCAAAATATCCTGTTACTGTGAGCATGCCGTTGGCTACTGTGTGAAAGGAAGTGCATGGATGGTTGCTAGGTGGCATTGTATTTTGTAAAATAATCAATTATTATTTTTAATTGTTTTGTTCGTCCGATATTCATATGCTATGCAGTTGTGTTTAATGAAATATTTTTAATAATTGACATCCCGTGATAAAATCGACCCAAGTAAGGCTGCCCCCCCCCCTTTTCCCTAATCTTTTGAGTTTACAATAAAATTTAAATTTTTTAGACATTACTTTTAAAACTCGACCGGGATAGCTGAAAAACTCTAAATATAAACGAAATTGTAGCAGCTACCCGCATTAGATCTCAATTATTTCGCTGTTAATCCGTATTTTGCCCTTTTGAATTATCAACTAGATTACATCTAATTTCCTTATTTTGAACGCACGGCAAGACTTACAATTAGTATTGTGTAGAAAGAGCTTATCCCCGTAAACTTATTAGGCTTCAAGAGGCTTTGTCTGGCTTGCTTAAAAATACCAGAGATTAAAGAAATACTTGTAGTGTAATTACAAAAATTATAACCTTCAGTGTATTGATTAATATATATATATAGGCTTTTTAAAATTTAAAATACGAGCTCATTTTAAAGTTATCATTTTTAGATTATGGGGACAAATACTTCGCAAAACTTAGTAGTTTAGTGAGAAAACGAATTCAGAAATTTCGTTTACAGCAGAGCTTCTCAAATCCTTGGATCCAAAACAAAAACGCGTCACGACTGTAACGATAAGAACTGTGAGTAGTTCACTGAAATGTTGTAGAGAAACATTAAATCCACACAATCAAACTTAACAATCCGAATTTCTAGTCTGTAAAATTTAATTCTATTTTACTGTTGATGACAAATTTTTAAAAAAAAATTATTGCACAACAAATTATAATATTTGTACTAAGGTTTTTAAAGATATATCTGAGTGTTTAGTATAAAGATATGTTGTTAATGTATTTTAGCTCCAAAAACGTTTGCGATTTTTAACAAATCGGAATATAATACATAAGAGTATTAGTTTTATTTAATAATTTCACTTTTACTTATCATTCTCTGGTTCCCCTTTGATTACACGTATTAGATATTTTATGTTTGAAGTATTATAACATGTTTTGAAACCATTTTGGACCCGGTACTTTTTGTACTTTATACAAGGTCACTAGTTCTGCTTGAACAGCATTCAGTTAAAAGCCAATCATTTGCAGATTATACTCAACTATACACTCACACTGATCCCTCTTATATTGACTCCACTGCATTGATGAAGTAAAGTCTTGGATGACTTTCAGCATACTCAAGACTGAAGAAATTCTATTTTGCAACAATAAATCACGCAGTACTTTGTCTCTTCCGTATTCTATTCAGGTAGCTAGTTCGGATATACTGTTCAGAACATCAACTAGGAATCAGGAATCTTGGCTACATTATTTCTGACAAAATGGCTATCAACAACTTCATAAAATAACATCTGTTGGTCTGCCTACACCGCCATACGTCAGATCAGCTCAATCCGCCAATTTTGGTCAATTATTCCTCCAATTACTTAGTAACCACTTTTAAAAGTAGCTTTTATATAACTAATGATAAAAAATGGTATACGGGCCCCCAGCCCNTTACATCGTTATTTTATTATGACGTTAATAAAATAAAGGATGTTGCTAGCGTTACGACATGTCGTAACGCTAGCCAGGAAACTAGTGCTACGACATGTCGTAGCAGCAGACGATTCGGCGGGATGTTGCTAGCGTTACGACATGAACTGTCGTAGCAGCAGACGATTCGGCGGGATGTTGCTAGTGTTACGACATGTCGTAGCGCTAGCCAGGAAACTGCTGCTACGACATGTCGTAGCTGCAGACGATTCGGCGGGATGTTGCTAGTGTTACGACATGTCGTAGCGCTAGCCAGGAAACTGCTGCTACGACATGTCGTAGCAGCAGACAATTCGTCGGGATGTTGCTAGCGTTACGACGTGTTTTTTTTTAAATTATAAAAAAATTAAATCAACAAAAAAACTCGCCGGGAGCGAGATTAGAACCCAAGTATCGTTTTAACAATCAAAGTTGTTGTTCGTCCGTCGTAGTCGACGATGACCACTCTCATCATATTTGTATTTGACCTGTGCTAGGCCGCCACGTGTGTCCTCTGGTGGCTTATTAACCCTATTCAAGCACGCAATTTGCGTCGGCATGTTGGAGAAGAGATGGATGGAAACCCTTCAGGATGGTGTTTGATACGGTCCTTCCTGGCTTGACGTTTTGTCTTGGCTATCGGAGGGGGTGGTCTAAGTTTTAGTGACGATGGGGCGAGGGGGAGTGAAAAATCTGACAAAATCGCGTGACGTCATTAATGGACGACCCCAAAGCTTTGACCCCCCCCCCTAAAAGCCGTATTTTTGAATTGAAAATTAGCATGTTGCAATAACTTTTTTGTCATTTAAGTATGTATTTAGTGTAAGGCTTCACTCTAATATCGTAGCACGTGTGAATCAATTTAAAATGTCATTAAATAAATGCAAGCAATCAAATATTTTAGTGCGCATTTTGATGTGACGTCACATTTTTTTAAAATCCCCTCCCTCTCGTCACACATAGTAACAAATTCATGATACCCCCCCCCCTCTTTTTTTTAGGGGTGTGACGTCATTTATGGACGGCTTCAAAGCTTAAAACCAATATCTTTTGACTCTGGATTAAAAAAAAATTTCAATAAAAAAAAGGGGGGGGGGCCGAATTTGTACGTATGCATAAGGGAGGGGATCTCGAAAATGTACAGGTTGCAACAGGGGAGGTGTTACAAAAATACGACTTTTGTGCGTACGTAATATATGGATGGGCCCTAGGTAGTTATTATTACGTCTAATCTTAGTACCGGTCATTTCGCTATCTGTTGAAGTCAGCAATAAAATTACTCGACGTTTTCTAGCCATCCCTTCAATTCAGAGAAATTTTTTTTAAAAATAATCTTCCAAACAATTAAGTAAACAGAGATGGTTTATGGTCAATTTTGTATGAAATCAAAAAAAAATAATTTTTTTTGAGGACTCGTAATTAACCGTCTAAGTCTAAATAAGAGGACCGGTTAAACCGTTCGTTATAGTTAGCGATGTATTTTCCCTTAGGGGCCATCCATATTAATATTACGTACGCAAGGAGGGGGATCTTAAATTTACGGCATTTTGCGTATACATGCGTACGGAGAGGGGGGGGTCTCCTGAATTTGTACGTATGCACAACAAATTTAATTTGCATAATACTAAGCATAGTAAAGTAAACCGCTCTGGCTGCAAACGGCATTCGAGACCGACTGAGTCAAGACTGATATGCAATATTGTTATATAATTTATTGCAAACGAAATTGTGAACTTTTAATTGCTTGGAAGTAATTAACATTTGATTCAGACCAAACGTTTACACATCATTAAAATATATCCATCGGGTTTATATTTACAAATCTTGAAATTAGATGAAGTTTCTCTTTCGCCCACCGGTGCCTTAGCCGTTATAAACACACAACGGGACGACGATTTCAGGCACCTAGGGGGAAGCGTCTACATGTTTGTGACAATTTGTGACCTGTGGGGGGGTGTAGAGAAATGTGACGTCACATCAAAACTTTAAATAAAAGTTCCACTTAAATAGTGTATTTGTTACATGGTGTTTTACATGACTTCACACGTGTTACGATATAAGAATGCAGGCCTATACTAAATAAATACTTAAATGACAAAAAAGTGATTTTAAACATGCTCTTTTTCCAATAAAATACAGATTTTATGGGGTGGGGGCGAAAAGCTTTGTGACGTCATCTTGGAGGGGGTGGTCTCAGGGCCGTCTTAACGCATAGGCCCGTTGGGTATTAGCCCAGGGGTCCACGAGCATAGGGGCCCCATGGGAATATGTTTATGTATATATATTATGTATATTTATTTTTTATTCCTGCGGGGGAGGGGCCCAGCACTATTTCTTTGCCCGGGGGCCCAAACTGGTGTAAAGACGGCTCTGGGTGGTCTAAGTTTTTGTGACGACGCTTTAATAGGGGGGGGTAATGAAACATCTGCCAAAATCGTGTGTCGCGTCATTTATGGACAGTCCCTTCTTGGGGCCGTCCGTAAATGACGTTACGCACCTGGAGGGGGGAGGGGGTCGACCATTTGTGACGAAGGGGAGGGGGGAGTATAAGAAATGTCACGTCACATCAAAACGCGTAACTTAAAATAAAAGTTGTACTTAAAATGTGTCTGTTTACAATTTATTTAATGACGTTTTACATGGGCTTCGCGCGTGTTACGATATTAAAGTGCAGCCTTACACTAAATACATACTTAAACTTAAATGACAAAAGTGATTTGAAATATGTCGTAACGCTAGCCAGGAAACTAGGGCTACGACATGTCGTAGCAGCAGACGATTCAGCGGGATGTTGCTAGCGTTACGACATGTCGTAACACTAGCCAGAAAGGTTTGCTTGGCTAGTGTTACGACTAGCCTTTAGTACTATTAGTTATTAGCAGTAGCAGTAAACACTTCGGAAAAACTAAGTCGCTGTAATATTTTAACAAACTCTTCATAATATTTTAATTTTATACGCATAAAATATAACATATATTAATATTATTATAAATATATAATTAATAATAATATAAATATCGTATTATTATAATACGATATTAATAGATGTGGCAGCTGGGCTTATTTATGTGTTATATTTATATGTGTATTAATTCTAAAATCTAAATTTATTTAAATAGATTTAATCACCGTATCCGCTTTTCAGAATAAGAAGAACAAAAATTACAATTACCAGCACACTCATTTAAAAGATAAGTATTTTTATTTAAAAAAACACGCCGGGAGCAGGAATTGAACCCTAGCTTTGCTTATCAAAGATCGTCCATCACTAACACTTCATCTAGCGGAGCTCATGTCTCTAGTTTTGTTTCTAAAAAATCATATCTGTTTGTCATTAAATGGACACCAATCAAGTTTTTTTTAACCTTTAAAATTCATTATCCGGCTTACCTATTATTCATGAAATTTTATTATGATAACTATTTTGTATTTTTAAAGTATTAGTATTAGCATAATTAAAATACAGCATATTTTTACGACTAGTCGTAGCAGCAGACAACTCGACGGGATGTTGCTTGTGTTACGACATGTCGTAGCACTAGCAACAGCCCGTCGAGTTGTCTGCCGTTACTCTGTCGTAGCAGCAGACACTTCGTAAAATAAAACTTTAAATAAACCTACTACTTTTTAATAACAGTACCTACTATATCTACTCTCTATTCTATTATTATAGGTATTAGCTTACTTTACTACTTCACTTTACTTTGTTGTGAAAGTTTGTGTTGGGTTGGCTTAGACTTTAGACTTACTTAACTTTGACTTTAGACTTGACTTAGTACTTAGTAACTTAGTCTTAGCCTTCGCTACGAAGTTCGTATTACGGCTACAGTTACAGCCTAATAATGAGTTTAATGACAAATGTCTATATCTACTCTCTATTATTATAGGTATTAGCTTACTTTACTACTTCACTTTACTTTGTTGTGAAAGTTTGTGTTGGGTTGGCTTAGACTTTAGACTTACTTAACTTTGACTTTAGACTTGACTTAGTAACTTAGTTTACTTAGTCTTAGCCTTCGCTACGAAGTTCGTATTACGGCTACAGTTACAGCCTAATAATGAGTTTAATGACAAATGTCAGCCAATGCGTCCACTATTTTTAAGAAAAAGAACACTGACTTAATTTATGTTTGGTAATATTTTTAAATTAAGTTTTTATTTTATAAATAACACTCCTCTTACTTGTTCTCTTATTATGATCTTTTGTGTTTACTAATCCACTATTTAAGAGATTATCGATTACTCATACTTCAAAGTTTCATTGCTGAATGGAATGATGCGATTTATTTTATCGTTTACTACTTGCATGAATTATTTAAGTTAAATTTGGGTTTCTACTTTCTACTTAACGCCGTTATTACTGTTATTATTGTGAGACGTTTTATACATGAAAGCTCAACCTTTTCCTCGCTTTAAATTAATTTTAAAAATTTATGAAAATAGAGACCTTATCACAAAATTTGAACTTATTTATTTTGTCACCACAATGTAGGAACCATAATATTTGTATTTAAATAAAAGTAAACATTTATTAAGAACAAATTGTTAGTTTTAGTGTTACCACTTCTGGGTTTTTATATCTGTTTTTATGTCTGAGTTGAGGGTAGGAGAGAGAGAGTACAATAATACAGACTTGACTTCGGTATATGTCTGCTTTGGTTTAAGTCCAACTTGGTATACGTCCTGTTTGGACGCTAAACATTTTGCTCGGTATACGAACTTTGTTTGGAATACGACCAGCGTGCTATAACTTGTATGGGGTCGTCCTAAAATGACGTCAAGCGATTTTGGCTGATTTCTACCCTCGTCACACGTCGCCACAGAAAGTTACACCCCCCCCCTCAAATATGATGTGGCGTATCTAGGGAAGGGGGAGTCCAAATTCGAAAGTCCCCCCGTGCCCCACTTGAGCCAAAAAAATTTTTTACTTTAAATATTACGTCACCGCCATGTATGCTTGGGTCCACCAGAGAGGCCAAGCCCCCGGGCCCCAAAATCCCTAGCTATGCCACTGCAAATATGACGTCACAAAGTTTCGCCCTCACCCCCAAATAAAAGCTGCATTTCTTATTTGAAAATGAGCATGTTTCAAATCACTTTATTGTCATTTAAGTATGTATTTAGTTAAGTGTAAGGCTGCAATCTAATATCGTAACACGTATAAAGCCATTTAAAACATTATTAAATAAATTGTAGTTACAAGCAATCAAATATTTAAGTGGAACTTTTATTTAAAGTTTCACGTTTTTTTATGTGACGTCACAGTTCTTAAAATAATAACAACACCCCTCCCTCCCCCTCCTCACAAATGTGTGAACCCCCTCCCCGCTAGGGGCTTGCCGTCATTTATATGGACAGCCCCAATGAGTCCAAGGTCCAAATGACACACACATCGTGCATGCGTAGCATGTAGTAATGACAGCACACCGTGCGAATACGGTGCGATACTTTAGTTGGGGAGTGTGCCAGTTTTTACCATTCAGTAAACGATTCGCGCAATAACTCTCAACTGTTACGTAATTTTGTGTTTGTTTAGTATTTTTATTATTATAGTAAATTCACTTATCATGAGTTCTAAGAAAGTTAATGATACTAGCCAAACAACGAAAAAAAGGTCACCATGACCATGGAGTTGAAAAAAAGAGATTGTTATAGAAGATGAAATAGGCGTGCTTGTTCTGAACTTAAATGGCAAAAGATTGAAATGAAACATACTCATTTTCAAAAAGAAAAATGGTTTGAATTGGGGAGGGGGGGGGCAAAGCTTTGTGTCGTCATATTGGAGGGGGAGGGGTCAAATTTTTGCGACGACGTTTGACGAGGGGGGGGGTTGAAAGTCGGCCAAAATTGCATGACGTCATTTATGGACGACCCCTTATGGGGAGGGAGTGAAATTGTAATGAATTTAGCCATGTATGAATTATAATTAATATTTCCCAACGCCAACACTCAACTCCATCACCAGCATTCCAAATTTCCAGGAAACATGGACAAAAACTGTTGAAATGGTACGCCTTATAGCGAAGAGAACATAAAATACGTAGTTTCTTTTCAACCTCCTCCACCTAAATAAATAATGTTATTCCCCTCGAATCCAATAGGCTACCAATAATTTCAAACCTCTGTACTACGCTTTCCTGCTCTTTTGGTTGATGGAATCCTGTACATAACTCTCTTAGTTTTTGTTCGTTCACTAAACGTTTGTTGTTTAGTGGCGTCCTGTCAGGCTCACTGCACGCATTCTCTTTTTATTTATGTAACATTTTTTTTCTATAACTAGTCACACTTATCTTATCTTATCAATACAGACGCTCCTTCTATGCAGAAGATAGTTGCGTCCACAGACGATGACAGATGATCTGTTGGCAAGTGATGCAGCATTCACAGGCCACGGCTTTGTGGGTTCCACGCATTACCCAGCCGCCTAACTACATGTAGTGTTAGGTACCCATTCGGAGAGGGGTGACTCAGGGACGCCCTAGGCCCCGGGAACAAACCCTTGCCTTCACACGGATTCGAACCCGTGACCATCGGTACGACAGTCCAGTGCGCTGCCACTCGACCACCGCGTCCCACTCACAATCAAATAACGTTAAACATTCATTGTCGTGTGACATTGATGAGAAAGATGACATAATAGTAAATTTGTTGCTTTGATTTTTAAATAATTTATTGTAGAATTTGTATATTAAAATAAAATTAGTATTTAAAAATAAAATACAGTTGATATGAATTTTACAACTGCTAACTGCTATGTACTAAAAACATGGTTTTCCTTGAGTTTTATACGTTGTTTGTAGTGGCAACAGTGCTTGGTATATCTAAAATTCTGAAAGAAAAAATGGCCGCCGAAAGACGAGCAAGGATTTATTTTGGTTTAGTTGTTTGCTTTTCTTTTAGAGACCTATCCGTTTGATTTCATAGTTTATAAATACTATTTTACAATGGTAAATATAATTGAATATCAATGGCTTTATGTCACATTTGTTTTAATTCTGAATAGTCATAGTGTATAACTGTTATTTATGTTATAGTATGTTATAGTAACTAAATTATAGTA
>CALYLW010002173.1:0-64138 GCA_944989445.1 Ampullaceana balthica | reverse complement strand
CACTATCTGATTTTAATTATTATTACACGCCTTTATTTAAGTCACAATGTTTGAAATGGTTGTATTTAGTATTTTCCATACATCCATCTAAAAAATCTTTATTACGTAAAATTATACCACTTCTGATGGTCCTATAGATCTCAAACTTTTACCACAGATAGATCTTTGATGACAATGCATTGTATCAAAATTTCAGATTGATCCAATGTACAGTAATTAAATTAATCAAGTTTTAGTTTATCTATATATAGAATGTTTAATCGTCTGCTAGAGTTGAGCTCCACGGCTCACTGGTTTCACTCCAGCCCTCGATTACCGAATTCCCATGTTTTACGTCAAGGGGAGGTCAGTCCGTTTAAGTCTGTTAATGTTGGTCGCGCAATGAACATTTACATTACTTTTAGTTCTGTCTGATATAAAAGGGATTTATAGTCAAACACTTTGTTTTTACGGGTTGTTTAATTACCACTATCACATTTAAGTTATTGACAATGAACTTTAACTTATTAAATTGAATTGAAATGGTCGAAATATTGAGACTAAAAAAAAGAAAATAAAATATTAAAAAATCTTTTATTTTTAAAGTATTTAAATTTTTAAATTTACACACAGAAAGTGCACTTAAAAGAAGAAAATACAATTGTTCTATGATAACAGGTGATATCCTTGAATCTATCCACTGCACATAAAAGCGTGGGGCCCTCACCACAACTCGCTATAATTTACAAGGCTGTAAATACAAATTTGTATCAATATTAATATTAATAAACATAAAAAGTTTCACAACTTTGATCATATACATGCTACTATCATATTAATTAGAAATTAGTAACTATACATATAAAGTAAAAGAATAGTTGCAAAGAGAAATGAGTTTTGAAACACTAGACGACAGAATAATAAAGATGAAAGGAGTAACAATATTTTAAGGCAGTTATTTCTAACTCGCAAATACAACCCAAAGATAACCTAATATAATACTTACAAAGACATTGGAAGAAAAACAATGTTCCTATTCCGTTTGCAAAAACAGTTCGGACGTTGAATCGCTTTCCTGAGGAAACCAGGAAAACAATTACTTTATCAACATTTAAAAATCTCATAAAATCACAAATGGTAGGACGAGGATGTCATAGTTAGGCCTTCAACGGGTACCAGGTTACCAGGGTACCCTTCTGTGCAATCACCCGAGTAGTCAAATTGTGCTCGGGTACCCGAAAAAATGTGCCTGCAATGTGTTTGGAAATCGTAACTTTACACAGTCAGTAGTTAAACACAATATTTGGAAATCTTAACTGTTAACAGCCGAAACTTATATCAACTCTGTTTTATATAAAACAACAAATTTGAAATATATTTAGAGCTTGAAGAGATTGATTCAGCAGTTACCTCAAATATCCCTATATATTATTCACCAGAACAAGCAGAAGACGAGTGAAAATAAGCATGACAAATGACCTTCGCTAGGGTCGGCCAATCATAGTTTATTGTGGGCAGGCTGGGTGGTGCAGGGTGGGGAGGGCAGGCAGCTAACCACAGTGCGCATGTCTCGAGACCAATAATTCGTCGGCGATTTCCCGCCCCTACTGACGTTAACTCGCGTTGTTTTTATTTCTTCTTGCTGTGTTTTGTGTCCGTTCTTCCCCCCCCCCTTCTTTGCACTATCTATGAACAAGTCTGTGGCGTATGCTACGCCGCGGGTCGTATCTAGTACAATATAACATTCTCAACACTAGGAAACACTTGAATGTCTTTCGTCCAATACCATAAATGAGGACCTGCTATCTGCTACACACTTTTCCCCCATAATCTATGACAAACATGCCTGGGTTAATCAATGTCAGAAACAAGAACATTTAAAACGTTTTTTTTTAATTAGACCTTGTATTGTGATGAAATGTAGAATAAATTCATGAATTATAAGTTATAGACATTGAATTGTTAAAATAAGGCAACACAAACAGTCAGTTTTATAAATAAGAATTGGTAGTTAAGATAAAATTATTACTAATAACGTAGCTTATGATTACAACTAAAAAGAAAAGAATTTTTTTTTAAATATATTACTAAGGCTTCATAATAATGCATTTATAACGTATAAGTCATTTATATGTACAATTATTTATGTCAAAGGTCTTACTAGTGAGAAAAAAATGTTGTCTTTTCGAATCTATTTAACTTATACGTTAATATATTTTGTACAAGAGAAGCACAGATATTGTACAACGAGAGCAGTGCCCGTGCGATGCTACGGGTAGGCACAATGAAAATAACTTTATTGGGATTTGAGTTTCACATTCCCCTTAATAATGAGTGTAAACGTATCAGGAAAATAGGGTAGTCATAAATCAAATCCCTTCTTTATAAAAATCACGATATGTGTGTCTAGAAAATAGATAGTACGATGAATTTAAATATTACCCATCAATGTTGGTATTTCTGCTTTAATAACGCACGCTTTTGTCAATATACTTTACCAGAATAACAAAGGTCCTTAACAGTTACAAAAATCTAATGGGCAAGGATCAATTTCTTTTTCCATTAATCAAAAAATGAAAACAATATCTTTGATTCCTTTGGTTCTAGGAAAAAGCTCTCAAAATCACCCACTCCATTTTATAAGCTAAGTATGAAATTAGTTCAAGACGAATAGGATATTTTTTTAGCATAGTAACAAAGCAATTAATTGGCATAAACTAAATTCAATTAAATAACGGATTATTTTTCTTTGTATTTATATTCAAGACTTTTTTCATTGTAGCTTTTTTAGCTTATAAAATGAATATAAGTTAGGGCTTAATATATAACATATATTATATCGGCATTTGATTTTAAAACAGAATAGTTTTTAAAAAATTAGTCTGTATACAAAACTTTATCCTCGTTGTATAATATTGCTCAAATAAAATCAAGTTGTTATGTCACAATATCAGTTGCTGTTAGTGTATTTTTTGCAAGAACAGGGTAGGCACAATTAAAAAATAACTTTATTTGCTTTTGGGTCTCAAATTTCCCTTAAAAATGAATGTTGATGCATCATGGGTAGTGATAAATCAAACCACTTTTTATAAAATTCACGATATGTGTGATCGAGAATATAGAGAGTATGATGAATTTAAATATTAACCATCAATTTTGGTATGTCTGCTTTAAAAACGCATGCTTTTCTCTATATTATATACTCCTACAGAATATAAATGTACTTAACAGTTATAAAAATCTAATCGGCAATGCTCAATTTCTTTTCACATGAATAAAAAAAAATTAAAAATATCTTTCCACATGATTCCTTTGGTTCTAGGAAAATGCTCTGATTAAACACCAATTCCATTGTTTAGTTTAAGCATGAAAGTATTTTTTAAAATTTATTTTTTTGAATGTAACAAACAAAATGTACATTATATATTATTATTTCTTAAACATAAAAACCTTAATTATCTTCTGTTATGTTTAATATCAAGTTTTGAATTGTATGTCTAAAAATGTGTTCTAATGTTATGTTTATGTAAATGTGGTTATAGAAGAATGCCGTAAGTCTGTGATGCCATATGTTATTTCTGTACTGTGAAAGTATTTTTTAAGCTTATAGTTTGTTGTTTCTTGTTTATAGAGTCTGGTATTATGTTTAGTGTTATTGCTTTGTCTATATCTACATTGTGTATTGTGCCTGCTTTTATGAATTGTTGGAGTGTGTTTTTAGTTTCTAAAATTGTATTGCATGTGAGATATAAATGTTGTTCTGTCTCATCAGCTCCTGACCTACAGAGTGGACAGCCTATTCTTGCACCTCTGTCTTTATAATTTCTTGATGAGACTGGTGTTGTATTGTAAATTAGTCTGTATGTTATTTTTCTTTATTTGATATTTCTTTGATATGTGTATTTTTTTAAAGTTTCCTTAGTGTTTTTAATTCCATAAACTTGTGTCCATTTAATTCTATTGTTCAGAGGTGTTGCTTGTCTTTTTATTAAATGTGTATATATTTCTTTGGTTGTTTTGTGTAATACTTCTTCATTACCTTTTATTGCTTTGATGCATGCTGTATGAAATTGTGATTGATTTCTACCCATGTAATGTGCAGTGCTGTTATCAATTGCTATTAAATGTCCTATTCTGATTCCTAAGTAATAATGTGTGAATGTATTTTCTGATCTTTTTTTAATGGCTTGTCTACATTTTATTCTGAATGCTTGTATTTTTGTTTGTATGTCTTGCAAGTTTATTCCTCTATTTAGCTTAGATTGTATTAGTGTTGTTTGTTTGATATTGTGTATTGTTCCTTGGAATATGCATTTAGTTATGTGTGAGTTAATTTCTTATAAAATTATTGGTGGGGGTCCCCATATTGTTCCTGTATATATTGTTTTGGGGATGACATATGTGTTTATAATTGTGCTCCTTGCAAAAATTGTCTGTGCTGTGTATTTGTTTTTGTCAATAATTTATTTAATTGATTGTTCAATATCCCTCCATATTTCATTGTTTGTGTTTGATTATTGGAATAAAAGATCCCATAAATTCTAAGACTCTCCTTTCTAATTATGCCTAAGGGGAAATCTAGTCTATCTTGCCACCTACCTATCCCCATAATTTCATATTTGTTTACATTATTCTTGGACCCACTACCTTTTCCAAAATCTTGAAAAATTGAAATTATTTTGTGAATTGACCTATCATTTGTGGAGAAAAATACCGTGTCATCTGCATAAGCAATCACTTTAATATCTCTGGCTCCAGGGATCCCTATTCCTGTAATGTTTTTCTCCATTCTGATTTTCTCTATAAGTGGTTCAAATGATAGAATTAATAGATAAGGGGATAAAAGACACCCTTGTCTAACTGATCTTTTAATTGCAATGTTTTTTTAAAATTATATTATTTATTATCAGATTGCTGATAGGCGTTCTGTATAGAATTTTAACCCAATTACAAAAATACTCCCCTAATTTATTGTGTTGTAATATCTTGTGAAGGTATGCAAGGTCTACCCTGTCAAAGGCTTTTTCCTGGTCTAGTGTTAATATGCATGTTTGAATTTGTTTTTCACTTGTGTATTGAATAATGTCTCTGATTAAATGATTGTGGTTGTTGTTGTCCCTGCCTTTAATGCTGCATTGTTGATTGACATGAATGAGAGTATTTAAATGTGGTTTTAGTTTATTGGCTAATGTTTTAGTAAGAATTTTATAATCTGTGTTGAGTAATGATATGGGCCTGTAATTTAAAAGTTGTGTTTTGTCTGTGTCTTTCTTTGGTAGAAGTGTGATGTATGAAGTGTTCATTGAATTTGGTAGTTCCATGTTGTTGTAAGCTTCTTCTAAAGTTGCATGTAATAATTGGGCCCAGTGTTGTAAAAAAGAAGTTGTAAAACTCTGTTTAAGACGATTTAGTTTTTATTTGAGCAAGATAATATTTATTTGAATATGTATGCTTAGTGGAGGGTGGAAATATGGTTTATGGGTTTTAATATACGCATCTTCTTTTCACACGAATATTAACATAAAAGCTATGTTTTTTTTAAAAATTCATAGAGATTGATTTTCTAATAAATTATGTCATTTTGAAAGGGCGTCCCACTCTTTTCTTCTAGTATTAACAAAGCAATACATTGGCAGCTTCCACTAAAAAAATGATTACTTTTCGTTGTATTTGTATTTAAGCCTTTTTTCAGTGTTGCTTTTTTCAGCTTATTAAATGACATATTTGGTAATGGTCTTTTGACATATTTGGTAATGGTCTTAATATATAACATATATTTGAGGGCATTTGATATTAAATCAGAATAATTTAAATAGAATTTTTTCAATTAAGTTTATACAGCTTAAAAGAAAACTGCCATTTAGTAAACCACATGAGCTGCCTTTGAAATCAGTCTTTATACAAAACTTTATCCTCGTTGCATAATATTGCTCAAATAAAATCAAGCTGTTATGTCTAAATATCAGTTGCTGTTAGTGTATTTTTTAGCTTGAGCACGCACTTTCTGATGCTAGAACCTATATACGAGTCGTAATACACACGATATGTCTTTACACTAAATATATGTATACCTTAAAGAACCGTACAGTTTATACCCGAAGTGTGTGCCACCCAACTCATAAAAAGCATATTATTTATGTGAGTTTTGATGCTTAAGTAAGGTGTGCATGGGTTTTATTCGTTTTAAAAAACATTTTGAATCGCAATGTCTGGGCTTAAAATTTACCCTGCTGATTTAGTTTAATATATGCAAAAGTATAAAAACATTTGCTAAGCTATAGTGTTTATGTCATCCAGGGTTGGGCGATATTATTGACTCTTACCCCACCAATAAATGGTACATTTCAATAGGCAATAAAGTTGTACACAATATAAAAATAGCTGTTCCACTAATTACCCACACTCATTGGTCCGTGCATATAACTCCTATATATAATCCATTTTCGTCTATAACAGTACCGACTTTTTTTTTCATTCATTATATTTCCTTAGGGCAGTTTATGGAGCAATCTTTCCAGAAAAAAAAATCGTGTAAACTATTTAAGCACCGAAAGCGCCGAAGGAAAATAAATCTACCACCTAAGAATCATTGGCATTGCTTTCATCACTAATCACTTGCTTTATGCATTTTTTTATTTATAAATATAACTTACCTAGCATGTTTAACTTAATTTATGCAAAAAGAAAATTAAAAGTGGCTAAGCTATAGAGTTTGGTATCTGGTTTCACTCATGTGCTTTCTTTCTCTTATGCATTGAAGACATTTTTAGTATTTGATTATTTATAACTAACTTTTAAAATGTCAAATACATTAAGTAGTTAAATTTAAGCATATATGAGGATATTACGAAAAGTTGTAATATGATACTGTGTATTTGATAATAAACAAAATAATAGTATATCTATATAAATATTGCTAAAATATTATACTAAAGAAAACAGTGACCGTGGTTTGTAAACAGTACGTTAGGTAAATTAACGTTGAACATAAATGTAGACTGTTGGAGAAAGATTAAAGCAAATAAATTTTTCGAACGGCTGGATGACATACATCTCGAAAATACATAAAGAAAACAGTGTAAAGATGTATTTGCAAATATATATTAATTATTTAAATTTAAAAAAAAAGATATACGTAATCTTGTTAGAGGCGCAACATTACCACACATAAAAATAAACCGTTTCATCACATTTAGTTCACAACATAGACACACACACTCACTTTATTCACACACTTATACACACAAACATAAACACACAAACAGATAGTACCATTAAAAAATCACATTTCATTGAAATAACCGCGGCTCTTTTTACTTTGTTTCCATTTTACAAATTAATATGAGCTCGAACTATTACGTCAAGTCACAATATTTTATAGCGAGAAACGCCGTCTCGTTAATCTCGACACCAAAATGTTTATTATTTTATTTTCAATAATTTATTTTATTTTCGGGAGTTACCACGCATAGCGAGCACCCACGCACACACACGGCTTCGGACGCGCTTAGGCGCAATATATATAGGGACGAGAGCAATGCCCGTGCGATGCTACGGGTAGGCACAATGAAAATAACTGTGTTTGGATTTGAGTTTCACATTCCCTTTAATAATGAGTGTAAACGTATCAGGAAATTAGGGTAGAGATAAATCAAACCCCTTCTTTATAAAAATCACGATATGTGTGTCTAGAAAATAGCAAGTATGATGAATTTAAATATTTCCCATCAATTTTGGTATTTCTGCTTTAATAACGCCCGCTTTTCTCGATATACTTTACCAGAATAACAAAGGTCCTTAACAGTTACAAAAATCTAATGGGCAAGGCTAAATTTCTTTTTCCATAAATCAAAAAATTAAAACAACATCTTTGATTCCTTTGGTTCTAGGTAAAAGCTCTTAAAATCACCCACTCCATTTTATAAGCTAAGTATGAAATTAGTTCAAGACGAATAGGATATTTTTTTAGCAAAGTTACAAAGCAATAAATTGGTAGATACTTGTTTCACTTAAAATAACAGATTATTTTTCTTTGTATTTATATTCAAGCCTTTTTTCATTGTAGCTTTTTTAGCTTATAAAATGACATATAAGTTAGGGCTTAATATATAACATATATTATGTAGGCATTTGATTTTAAAACAGAATAGTTTTTAAAAAATCAGTCTGTATACAAAATTTTATCATCGTTGAATAATATTGCTCAAATAAAATCAATTTGTTATGTCACAATATCAGTTGCTGTTAGTGTAATTTTTTCCATAACAGGGGTAGGCACAATTAAAATATAATAAATATTTAAAAAATCTTTTTTTTAAAAAGGACACGCTTTTAACATAATCACTACTTTTAGTTATGTCTCATATATAAGGGATTTATAGTCAAAAACTTTGTTTTTACAGCTATTTTTTAAAACTTATAATAAAAACTCTTTAAAATTCACGTCTGAAGCCCACACATCTTTTTTACCACTATTTTTTTTTATACCAAACACCTCATAAGCGCCCGCCCAACGTTTTATAACACGATGTTGTGTCCACGTGATGAACTCATGGATGTCAACAAAGCAGACGGGTACCGATGCTTATATATAGACTATAGATAAACTAAAAATGCAATAATTTCAATACGGTACATTCGATCGATCTGCAATTTTGATACAATGCATTGTCATCCAAGATCTATCTGTGTGTAAAAATTTTAGATCTCTAGAACCATCCGAAGTGGTATAATTTTACGTTTCAAGTTTTGAAGGAAGGATGGATGGAAGGATGGATGGATGAATGGATACAACATACAAACATTGTGACTTAAATAAAAGCGTGTAATAATAAAATAACTTTATTTTTATTTGGGTCTCAAATTTCACTTAAAATTGAATGTAAATACATCATGAAATTAGGGTAGTGATAAATCAAACCACGTCTTATAAAATTCACGATATGTGTGTCGAGAAAATAGAAAGTATGATGAATTTAAATATTAACCATCAATTTTGGTATGTCTGCTTTAATAACGCATGCTTTTCTCTATATAATATACTCCTACAGAATATGAAAGGTACTTAAGTGTTATAAAAATCTAATCGGCAAGGCTCAATTTATTTTCACATGAATAAAAAAAATTAAAAATATATTTCCATATGATTCCTTTGGTTCTAGGAAAATGCTCTGAAAAACACCAATTCCATTGTATAGTTTAAGCATGAAATTAGTTTAAGACGAATTAGTGATTATTTGAGCCAGATAATATTTATTTGAATATGTATGCTTAGTGGAGGGTGGAAATATGGTTTACGGGTGTATGGTTCTCATTTTCTTTTCACACGAATAATAATATATAAACAATGTTGTTTTTTTTAAAATTCCTAGAGATTGATTTTCTAATAAATTGCGTCATTTTGAAAGGATTTCCACTCTTTTCTTCTAGTATTAACAAAGCAATAAGTTGGCAGATACTTGTTCCACTAAAATAAAGGATTACTTTTTGTTGTATTTGTATTTAAGCCTTGTTTCGTTGTAGCATTTTATAGCTTATAAAATGACATATTTGGTAATGGTCTTAATATATAACATATATTTGTAGGCATTTGATATTAAATCAGAATAATTTAAAAAGAATTTTGTCAAGAGAGTGTATACAGCTTAATAGAAAACTGCCATTTAGTAAACAACAGTCTTTATACAAAAATTTATCCTCGTTGCATAATATTGCTGAAATAAAATCAAGCTGTTATGTCTAAATATCAGTTGCTGTTAGTGTATTTTTTCGCTTGAGCACTCACTTTCTGAAGCTAGAACCTATATATGAGTCGTAATACCCGCGATATGTCTTTACACTAAATATATGTATACCTTAAAGAACAGTACAGTTTATACCCGAAGTGTGTGCCACGCAGTCATTGTTCTAGAAATGTAACAATTTTTTTTTAATAAATGTTTTAGTTTTGTAAGCTCTTAAATACCTTTTTTAGCAATGATTTTTTATGGGAAAAGCATATTATTTATATGAATTTTGATGCTTAAGTAAGGTGTGCATGGGTTTTATTTGTTTTAAAGAAACATTTTGAATCGCAAGGTCTGGGCTTAAAATTTACACTGCTGATTTAGTTTAATCTATGCAAAAAGTATAAAAACAGTTGCTAAGCTATAGTGTGTATGTCATCCAGGGTTGGGCGATATTATTGACTCTTACCCCACCAATAAATGGTACATTTCAAAAGGTCATAAAGTTGTACTCAATATCAAAATAGCTGTTCCACTTATTAACCACACTCATTGGTCCGTGCATATAACTCCTATATATAATCCATTTTCGTCTATAACAGTACCGATTTTTTTTTCATTCCTTCTATTTCCTTGGGGAAGTTTATAAAGCAAACGTTCCCGAAAAAAAATAATCGTGTAAACTATTTAAGCACCGAAGGAAAATAAATATCCCACCTAAGAATCATTGATAAATATAACTTACCTAGCATGTTTGACTTAATTTATGCAAAAAGAATATTAACAGTGGCTAAGCTATAGTGTTTGGTATCTGGTTTCACTCATGTGCTTTCTTTCTCTAATGCATTGAATACATTGTTAGTATTTGATTAGTATTTGATTATTTAGAACTAACTTGCACAATGTCAAATACATTAAGTATTTAAATTAAACATATAAAAGATATAACGAAAAGTGGTAAAATGATACTGTGTATTTGATAATAAAGAAAATAATAGAAAATAATAGTATATAAATATTGTTAAAATATTGCGCTAAAAAAACAATGACTATGGTTTGTAAACAAAAATGTTAGGTAGATTAACGTTGAACATAAATGTAGACATCTGGAGAAAGACCAAAGCAAATAAATTTTTCGAACGGCTGAATAAAATACATATGGAAAATACATAAAGGAAACAGTGTAAAGATGTAATTTGCAAACAAATATTAATTCTGTAATTTTTTACAAAAAATTTATACGTATTCTTGTTAGAGGCGCAACATTATCAGACATAAAAATAAACCGTTTCATCACATTTAGTTCACAACGTAAACACACACACGCTCACTTTATTCACACACTTATACACACAAACATAAACACACAAACAGATGGTACCATTAAAAAAAATCACATTTCATTGAAATAACCGCGGCTCTTTTTACTTTGTTTCCATTTTACAAACTAATATGAGCTCGAACTATTACGTCAAGTCACAATATTTTATAGCGAGAAACGCCGTCTCGTTAATCTCGACACCAAAATGTTTATTATTTAATTTTCAATAATTTATTTTATTTTCGGGAGTTACCCCGCATAGCGAGCACCCACGCACACACACGGCTTCGGACGCGCTTAGGCGCAATATATATATAGGGACGAGAGCAATGCCCGTGCGATGCTACGGGTAGGCACAATGAAAACGTTATTTGGATTTGAGTTTCACATTCCCCTTAATAATGAGTGTAAACGTATCAGGAAAATAGGGTAGTTATAAATCAAACCCATTCTTTATAAAAATCACGATATGTGTGTCTAGAAAATAGATAGTACGATGAATTTAAATATTACCCATCAATGTTGGTATTTCTGCTTTAATAACGCACGCTTTTGTCTATATGCTTTACCAGAATAACAAAGGTCCTTAACAGTTACAAAAATCTAATGGGCAAGGATCAATTTCTTTTTCCATTAATCAAAAAATGAAAACAATATCTTAGATTCCTTTGGTTCTAGGAAAAAGCTCTCAAAATCACCCACTCCATTTTATAAGCTAAGTATGAAATTAGTTCAAGACGATGAGGATATTTTTTTAGCATAGTAACAAAGCAATTAATTGGCATAAACGTGTTTCAATTAAATAACGGATTATTTTTCTTTGTATTTATATTCAAGCCTTTTTTCATTATAGCTTTTTTAGCTTATAAAATGAATATAAGTTAGGGCTTAATATATAACATATATTATGTAGGCATTTGATTTTAAAACAGAATAGTTTTTTAAAAAATCAGTCTGTATACAAAACTTTATCCTCGTTGTATAATATTTCTCAAATAAAATCAAGTTGTTATGTCACAATATCAGTTGCTGTTAGTGTATTTTTTGCAAGAACAGGGTAGGCACAATTAAAAAATAACTTTATTTGCTTTTGGGTCTCAAATTTCCCTTAAAAATGAATGTATATGCATCATGAACTTAGGGTAGTGATAAATCAAACCACCTTTTATAACATTCACGATATGTCTGTCGAGAATATAGAGAGTATGATGAATTTAAATATTAACCATCAATTTTGGTACGTCTGCTTTAAAAATGCATGCTTTTCTCTATATAATATACTCCAAAAGAATATAAATGTACTTAACAGTTATAAAAATCTAATCGGCAAGGCTCAATTTCTTTTCACATGAATACAAAAAAAAATAAAAATATATTTCCATATGATTCCTTTGGTTCTAGGAAAATGCTCTGAAAAACACCAATTCCACTGTTTAGTTTAAGCATGAAATTATTTTTTTTAATTTATTTTTTTGAATGTAACAAACAAAATGTACATTATATATTATTTCTTAAACATAAAAACCTTAATTATCTTATATTATGTTTAATATCATGTTTTGAATTGTTTGTCTAAAAATGTGTTCTAGTATTATGTTTGTGTAACTGTGGTTATGGAAGAATGCCTTAAGTCTGTGATGCCATATGTGTTTTCTGTACTGTGAAAGTATTTTTTAAGCTTATAGTTTGTTGTTTCTTGTTTATAGAGTCTGGTATAATGTTTAGTGTAATTGCTTTGTCTATATCTACATTGTGTATTGTGCCTGCTTTTATGAATTGTTGGAGTGTGTTTTTAGTTTGTAAAATTGTATTGCATGTGAGATATAAATGTTGTTCTGTCTCATCAGCTCCTGACCTACAGAGTGGACAGCCTATTCTTGCACCTCTGTCTTTATAATTTCTTGATGAGACTGGTGTTGTATTGTAAATTAGTCTGTATGTTAATTTTCTTTATTTGATATTTCTTTGATATGTGTATTTTTTTAAGTTTCCTCAGTGTTTTTAATTACATAAACGTGTGTCCATTTAATTCTATTGTTTAAAGGTGTTGCTTGTCTTTTTATTAAATGTGTATATATTTCTTTGGTTGTTTTGTGTACTACTTATTCATTACCTTTTATTGCTTTGATGCATGCTGTATGAAATTGTGATTGATTTCTACCCATGTAATTTTCAGTGCTGTTATCAATTGCTATTAAATGTCCTATTCTGATTCCTAAGTAATAATGTGTGAATGTATTTTCTGATCTTTTTTTAATGGCTTGTCTACATTTTATTCTGAATGCTTGTATTTTTGTTTGTATGTCTTGCAAGTTTATTCCTCTATTTAGCTTAGATTGTATTAGTGTTGTTTGTTTGATATTGTGTATTGTTCCTTGGAATATGCATTTAGTTATGTGTGAGTTAATTTCTTATAAAATTATTGGTGGGGGTCCCCATATTGTTCCTGTATATATTGTTTTGGGGATGACATATGTGTTTATAATTGTGCTCCTTGCAAAAATTGTCTGTGCTGTGTATTTGTTTTTGTCAATAATTTATTTAATTGATTGTTCAATATCCCTCCATATTTCATTGTTTGTGTTTGATTATTGGAATAAAAGATCCCATAAATTCTAAGACTCTCCTTTCTAATTATGCCTAAGGGGAAATCTAGTCTATCTTGCCACCTACCTATCCCCATAATTTCATATTTGTTTACATTATTCTTGGACCCACTACCTTTTCCAAAATCTTGAAAAATTGAAATTATTTTGTGAATTGACCTATCATTTGTGGAGAAAAATACCGTGTCATCTGCATAAGCAATCACTTTAATATCTCTGGCTCCAGGGATCCCTATTCCTGTAATGTTTTTCTCCATTCTGATTTTCTCTATAAGTGGTTCAAATGATAGAATTAATAGATAAGGGGATAAAAGACACCCTTGTCTAACTGATCTTTTAATTGCAATGTTTTTTTAAAATTATATTATTTATTATCAGATTGCTGATAGGCGTTCTGTATAGAATTTTAACCCAATTACAAAAATACTCCCCTAATTTATTGTGTTGTAATATCTTGTGAAGGTATGCAAGGTCTACCCTGTCAAAGGCTTTTTCCTGGTCTAGTGTTAATATGCATGTTTGAATTTGTTTTTCACTTGTGTATTGAATAATGTCTCTGATTAAATGATTGTGGTTGTTGTTGTCCCTGCCTTTAATGCTGCATTGTTGATTGACATGAATGAGAGTATTTAAATGTGGTTTTAGTTTATTGGCTAATGTTTTAGTAAGAATTGTATAATCTGTGTTGAGTAATGATATGGGCCTGTAATTTAAAAGTTGTGTTTTGTCTGTGTCTTTCTTTGGTAGAAGTGTGATGTATGAAGTGTTCATTGAATTTGGTAGTTCCATGTTGTTGTAAGCTTCTTCTAAAGTTGCATGTAATAATTGGGCCCAGTGTTGTAAAAAAGAAGTTGTAAAACTCTGTTTAAGACGATTTAGTTTTTATTTGAGCAAGATAATATTTATTTGAATATGTATGCTTAGTGGAGGGTGGAAATATGGTTTATGGGTTTTAATATACGCATCTTCTTTTCACACGAATATTAACATAAAAGCTATGTTTTTTTTAAAAATTCATAGAGATTGATTTTCTAATAAATTATGTCATTTTGAAAGGGCGTCCCACTCTTTTCTTCTAGTATTAACAAAGCAATACATTGGCAGCTTCCACTAAAAAAATGATTACTTTTCGTTGTATTTGTATTTAAGCCTTTTTTCAGTGTTGCTTTTTTCAGCTTATTAAATGACATATTGGTAATGGTCTTTTGACATATTTGGTAATGGTCTTAATATATAACATATATTTGAGGGCATTTGATATTAAATCAGAATAATTTAAATAGAATTTTTTCAATTAAGTTTATACAGCTTAAAAGAAAACTGCCATTTAGTAAACCACATGAGCTGCCTTTGAAATCAGTCTTTATACAAAACTTTATCCTCGTTGCATAATATTGCTCAAATAAAATCAAGCTGTTATGTCTAAATATCAGTTGCTGTTAGTGTATTTTTTAGCTTGAGCACGCACTTTCTGATGCTAGAACCTATATACGAGTCGTAATACACACGATATGTCTTTACACTAAATATATGTATACCTTAAAGAACCGTACAGTTTATACCCGAAGTGTGTGCCACCCAACTCATAAAAAGCATATTATTTATGTGAGTTTTGATGCTTAAGTAAGGTGTGCATGGGTTTTATTCGTTTTAAAAAACATTTTGAATCGCAATGTCTGGGCTTAAAATTTACCCTGCTGATTTAGTTTAATATATGCAAAAGTATAAAAACATTTGCTAAGCTATAGTGTTTATGTCATCCAGGGTTGGGCGATATTATTGACTCTTACCCCACCAATAAATGGTACATTTCAATAGGCAATAAAGTTGTACACAATATAAAAATAGCTGTTCCACTAATTACCCACACTCATTGGTCCGTGCATATAACTCCTATATATAATCCATTTTCGTCTATAACAGTACCGACTTTTTTTTTCATTCATTATATTTCCTTAGGGCAGTTTATGGAGCAATCTTTCCAGAAAAAAAAATCGTGTAAACTATTTAAGCACCGAAAGCGCCGAAGGAAAATAAATCTACCACCTAAGAATCATTGGCATTGCTTTCATCACTAATCACTTGCTTTATGCATTTTTTTATTTATAAATATAACTTACCTAGCATGTTTAACTTAATTTATGCAAAAAGAAAATTAAAAGTGGCTAAGCTATAGAGTTTGGTATCTGGTTTCACTCATGTGCTTTCTTTCTCTTATGCATTGAAGACATTTTTAGTATTTGATTATTTATAACTAACTTTTAAAATGTCAAATACATTAAGTAGTTAAATTTAAGCATATATGAGGATATTACGAAAAGTTGTAATATGATACTGTGTATTTGATAATAAACAAAATAATAGTATATCTATATAAATATTGCTAAAATATTATACTAAAGAAAACAGTGACCGTGGTTTGTAAACAGTACGCTAGGTAAATTAACGTTGAACATAAATGTAGACTGTTGGAGAAAGATTAAAGCAAATAAATTTTTCGAACGGCTGGATGACATACATCTCGAAAATACATAAAGAAAACAGTGTAAAGATGTATTTGCAAATATATATTAATTATTTAAATTTAAAAAAAAAGATATACGTAATCTTGTTAGAGGCGCAACATTACCACACATAAAAATAAACCGTTTCATCACATTTAGTTCACAACATAGACACACACACTCACTTTATTCACACACTTATACACACAAACATAAACACACAAACAGATAGTACCATTAAAAAATCACATTTCATTGAAATAACCGCGGCTCTTTTTACTTTGTTTCCATTTTACAAATTAATATGAGCTCGAACTATTACGTCAAGTCACAATATTTTATAGCGAGAAACGCCGTCTCGTTAATCTCGACACCAAAATGTTTATTATTTTATTTTCAATAATTTATTTTATTTTCGGGAGTTACCACGCATAGCGAGCACCCACGCACACACACGGCTTCGGACGCGCTTAGGCGCAATATATATAGGGACGAGAGCAATGCCCGTGCGATGCTACGGGTAGGCACAATGAAAATAACTGTGTTTGGATTTGAGTTTCACATTCCCTTTAATAATGAGTGTAAACGTATCAGGAAATTAGGGTAGAGATAAATCAAACCCCTTCTTTATAAAAATCACGATATGTGTGTCTAGAAAATAGCAAGTATGATGAATTTAAATATTTCCCATCAATTTTGGTATTTCTGCTTTAATAACGCCCGCTTTTCTCGATATACTTTACCAGAATAACAAAGGTCCTTAACAGTTACAAAAATCTAATGGGCAAGGCTAAATTTCTTTTTCCATAAATCAAAAAATTAAAACAACATCTTTGATTCCTTTGGTTCTAGGTAAAAGCTCTTAAAATCACCCACTCCATTTTATAAGCTAAGTATGAAATTAGTTCAAGACGAATAGGATATTTTTTTAGCAAAGTTACAAAGCAATAAATTGGTAGATACTTGTTTCACTTAAAATAACAGATTATTTTTCTTTGTATTTATATTCAAGCCTTTTTTCATTGTAGCTTTTTTAGCTTATAAAATGACATATAAGTTAGGGCTTAATATATAACATATATTATGTAGGCATTTGATTTTAAAACAGAATAGTTTTAAAAAATCAGTCTGTATACAAAATTTTATCATCGTTGAATAATATTGCTCAAATAAAATCAATTTGTTATGTCACAATATCAGTTGCTGTTAGTGTAATTTTTTCCATAACAGGGGTAGGCACAATTAAAATATAATAAATATTTAAAAAATCTTTTTTTTAAAAGGACACGCTTTTAACATAATCACTACTTTTAGTTATGTCTCATATATAAGGGATTTATAGTCAAAAACTTTGTTTTTACAGCTATTTTTTAAAACTTATAATAAAAACTCTTTAAAATTCACGTCTGAAGCCCACACATCTTTTTTACCACTATTTTTTTTTATACCAAACACCTCATAAGCGCCCGCCCAACGTTTTATAACACGATGTTGTGTCCACGTGATGAACTCATGGATGTCAACAAAGCAGACGGGTACCGATGCTTATATATAGACTATAGATAAACTAAAAATGCAATAATTTCAATACGGTACATTCGATCGATCTGCAATTTTGATACAATGCATTGTCATCCAAGATCTATCTGTGTGTAAAAATTTTAGATCTCTAGAACCATCCGAAGTGGTATAATTTTACGTTTCAAGTTTTGAAGGAAGGATGGATGGAAGGATGGATGGATGAATGGATACAACATACAAACATTGTGACTTAAATAAAAGCGTGTAATAATAAAATAACTTTATTTTTATTTGGGTCTCAAATTTCACTTAAAATTGAATGTAAATACATCATGAAATTAGGGTAGTGATAAATCAAACCACGTCTTATAAAATTCACGATATGTGTGTCGAGAAAATAGAAAGTATGATGAATTTAAATATTAACCATCAATTTTGGTATGTCTGCTTTAATAACGCATGCTTTTCTCTATATAATATACTCCTACAGAATATGAAAGGTACTTAAGTGTTATAAAAATCTAATCGGCAAGGCTCAATTTATTTTCACATGAATAAAAAAAATTAAAAATATATTTCCATATGATTCCTTTGGTTCTAGGAAAATGCTCTGAAAAACACCAATTCCATTGTATAGTTTAAGCATGAAATTAGTTTAAGACGAATTAGTGATTATTTGAGCCAGATAATATTTATTTGAATATGTATGCTTAGTGGAGGGTGGAAATATGGTTTACGGGTGTATGGTTCTCATTTTCTTTTCACACGAATAATAATATATAAACAATGTTGTTTTTTTTAAAATTCCTAGAGATTGATTTTCTAATAAATTGCGTCATTTTGAAAGGATTTCCACTCTTTTCTTCTAGTATTAACAAAGCAATAAGTTGGCAGATACTTGTTCCACTAAAATAAAGGATTACTTTTTGTTGTATTTGTATTTAAGCCTTGTTTCGTTGTAGCATTTTATAGCTTATAAAATGACATATTTGGTAATGGTCTTAATATATAACATATATTTGTAGGCATTTGATATTAAATCAGAATAATTTAAAAAGAATTTTGTCAAGAGAGTGTATACAGCTTAATAGAAAACTGCCATTTAGTAAACAACAGTCTTTATACAAAAATTTATCCTCGTTGCATAATATTGCTGAAATAAAATCAAGCTGTTATGTCTAAATATCAGTTGCTGTTAGTGTATTTTTTCGCTTGAGCACTCACTTTCTGAAGCTAGAACCTATATATGAGTCGTAATACCCGCGATATGTCTTTACACTAAATATATGTATACCTTAAAGAACAGTACAGTTTATACCCGAAGTGTGTGCCACGCAGTCATTGTTCTAGAAATGTAACAATTTTTTTTTAATAAATGTTTTAGTTTTGTAAGCTCTTAAATACCTTTTTTAGCAATGATTTTTTATGGGAAAAGCATATTATTTATATGAATTTTGATGCTTAAGTAAGGTGTGCATGGGTTTTATTTGTTTTAAAGAAACATTTTGAATCGCAAGGTCTGGGCTTAAAATTTACACTGCTGATTTAGTTTAATCTATGCAAAAAGTATAAAAACAGTTGCTAAGCTATAGTGTGTATGTCATCCAGGGTTGGGCGATATTATTGACTCTTACCCCACCAATAAATGGTACATTTCAAAAGGTCATAAAGTTGTACTCAATATCAAAATAGCTGTTCCACTTATTAACCACACTCATTGGTCCGTGCATATAACTCCTATATATAATCCATTTTCGTCTATAACAGTACCGATTTTTTTTTCATTCCTTCTATTTCCTTGGGGAAGTTTATAAAGCAAACGTTCCCGAAAAAAAATAATCGTGTAAACTATTTAAGCACCGAAGGAAAATAAATATCCCACCTAAGAATCATTGATAAATATAACTTACCTAGCATGTTTGACTTAATTTATGCAAAAAGAATATTAACAGTGGCTAAGCTATAGTGTTTGGTATCTGGTTTCACTCATGTGCTTTCTTTCTCTAATGCATTGAATACATTGTTAGTATTTGATTAGTATTTGATTATTTAGAACTAACTTGCACAATGTCAAATACATTAAGTATTTAAATTAAACATATAAAAGATATAACGAAAAGTGGTAAAATGATACTGTGTATTTGATAATAAAGAAAATAATAGAAAATAATAGTATATAAATATTGTTAAAATATTGCGCTAAAAAAACAATGACTATGGTTTGTAAACAAAAATGTTAGGTAGATTAACGTTGAACATAAATGTAGACATCTGGAGAAAGACCAAAGCAAATAAATTTTTCGAACGGCTGAATAAAATACATATGGAAAATACATAAAGGAAACAGTGTAAAGATGTAATTTGCAAACAAATATTAATTCTGTAATTTTTTACAAAAAATTTATACGTATTCTTGTTAGAGGCGCAACATTATCAGACATAAAAATAAACCGTTTCATCACATTTAGTTCACAACGTAAACACACACACGCTCACTTTATTCACACACTTATACACACAAACATAAACACACAAACAGATGGTACCATTAAAAAAAATCACATTTCATTGAAATAACCGCGGCTCTTTTTACTTTGTTTCCATTTTACAAACTAATATGAGCTCGAACTATTACGTCAAGTCACAATATTTTATAGCGAGAAACGCCGTCTCGTTAATCTCGACACCAAAATGTTTATTATTTAATTTTCAATAATTTATTTTATTTTCGGGAGTTACCCCGCATAGCGAGCACCCACGCACACACACGGCTTCGGACGCGCTTAGGCGCAATATATATAGGGACGAGAGCAATGCCCGTGCGATGCTACGGGTAGGCACAATGAAAACGTTATTTGGATTTGAGTTTCACATTCCCCTTAATAATGAGTGTAAACGTATCAGGAAAATAGGGTAGTCATAAATCAAACCCATTCTTTATAAAAATCACGATATGTGTGTCTAGAAAATAGATAGTACGATGAATTTAAATATTACCCATCAATGTTGGTATTTCTGCTTTAATAACGCACGCTTTTGTCTATATGCTTTACCAGAATAACAAAGGTCCTTAACAGTTACAAAAATCTAATGGGCAAGGATCAATTTCTTTTTCCATTAATCAAAAAATGAAAACAATATCTTAGATTCCTTTGGTTCTAGGAAAAAGCTCTCAAAATCACCCACTCCATTTTATAAGCTAAGTATGAAATTAGTTCAAGACGATGAGGATATTTTTTAGCATAGTAACAAAGCAATTAATTGGCATAAACGTGTTTCAATTAAATAACGGATTATTTTTCTTTGTATTTATATTCAAGCCTTTTTTCATTATAGCTTTTTTAGCTTATAAAATGAATATAAGTTAGGGCTTAATAT
Organism: Ampullaceana balthica; assembly: GCA_944989445.1. Classification (NCBI taxonomy): domain Eukaryota; kingdom Metazoa; phylum Mollusca; class Gastropoda; family Lymnaeidae; genus Ampullaceana; species Ampullaceana balthica. The sequence continues at coordinate 43,104 of CALYLW010002173.1, read as the reverse complement.
ATAACATATATTATGTAGGCATTTGATTTTAAAACAGAATAGTTTTTTAAAAAATCAGTCTGTATACAAAACTTTATCCTCGTTGTATAATATTTCTCAAATAAAATCAAGTTGTTATGTCACAATATCAGTTGCTGTTAGTGTATTTTTTGCAAGAACAGGGTAGGCACAATTAAAAAATAACTTTATTTGCTTTTGGGTCTCAAATTTCCCTTAAAAATGAATGTATATGCATCATGAACTTAGGGTAGTGATAAATCAAACCACCTTTTATAACATTCACGATATGTCTGTCGAGAATATAGAGAGTATGATGAATTTAAATATTAACCATCAATTTTGGTACGTCTGCTTTAAAAATGCATGCTTTTCTCTATATAATATACTCCAAAAGAATATAAATGTACTTAACAGTTATAAAAATCTAATCGGCAAGGCTCAATTTCTTTTCACATGAATACAAAAAAAAATAAAAATATATTTCCATATGATTCCTTTGGTTCTAGGAAAATGCTCTGAAAAACACCAATTCCACTGTTTAGTTTAAGCATGAAATTATTTTTTTTAATTTATTTTTTTGAATGTAACAAACAAAATGTACATTATATATTATTTCTTAAACATAAAAACCTTAATTATCTTATATTATGTTTAATATCATGTTTTGAATTGTTTGTCTAAAAATGTGTTCTAGTATTATGTTTGTGTAACTGTGGTTATGGAAGAATGCCTTAAGTCTGTGATGCCATATGTGTTTTCTGTACTGTGAAAGTATTTTTTAAGCTTATAGTTTGTTGTTTCTTGTTTATAGAGTCTGGTATAATGTTTAGTGTAATTGCTTTGTCTATATCTACATTGTGTATTGTGCCTGCTTTTATGAATTGTTGGAGTGTGTTTTTAGTTTGTAAAATTGTATTGCATGTGAGATATAAATGTTGTTCTGTCTCATCAGCTCCTGACCTACAGAGTGGACAGCCTATTCTTGCACCTCTGTCTTTATAATTTCTTGATGAGACTGGTGTTGTATTGTAAATTAGTCTGTATGTTAATTTTCTTTATTTGATATTTCTTTGATATGTGTATTTTTTTAAGTTTCCTCAGTGTTTTTAATTACATAAACGTGTGTCCATTTAATTCTATTGTTTAAAGGTGTTGCTTGTCTTTTTATTAAATGTGTATATATTTCTTTGGTTGTTTTGTGTACTACTTATTCATTACCTTTTATTGCTTTGATGCATGCTGTATGAAATTGTGATTGATTTCTACCCATGTAATTTTCAGTGCTGTTATCAATTGCTATTAAATGTCCTATTCTGATTCCTAAGTAATAATGTTTGAATGTATTTTCTGATCTTTTTTTAATGGCTTGTCGTTTACATTTGATTCTGAGTGCTTGTATTTTTGTTTGTATGTCTTGCAAGTTTATTCCTCTATTTAGCTTAGATTGTATTAGCGTTGTTTGTTTGATATTGTGTATTGTTCCTTGGAATATGCATTTAGTTATGTGTGAGTTAATTTCTTATAAAATTATTGGTGGGGGTTCCCATATTGTTCCTGTATATATTGTTTTGGGGATGACATATGTGTTTATAATTGTGCTCCTTCCAAAAATTGTCTGTGCTGTGTATTTGTTTTTGTCAATAATTTATTTAATTGATTGTTCAATATCCCTCCATATTTCATTGATTGTCTGTGTTTGATTATTGGAATAAAAGACCCCATAAATTCTAAGACTCTCCTTTCTAATTATGCCTAAGGGGAAATCTAGTCTATCTTGCCACCTACCTATCCCCATAATTTCAGATTTGTTTACATTATTCTTGGACCCACTACCTTTTCCAAAATCTTGAAAAATTGAAATTATTTTGTGAATTAACCTATCATTTGTGGGGAAAAATACCGTGTCATCTGCATAAGCAATCACTTTAATATCTCTGGCTCCAGGGATCCCTATTCCTGTAATGTTTTTCTCCATTCTGATTTTCTCTATAAGTGGTTCAAAGGATAGAATATATAGATAGGGGGATAAAAGACACCCTTGTCTAACTGATCTTTTAATTGCAATGTTTTTTTAAATTATATTATTTATTATCAGATTGCTGATAGGCGTTCTGTATAGAATTTTAACCCAACTACAAAAATACTCCCCTAATTTTTTGTGTTGTAATATCTTGTGAAGGTATGCATGGTCTACCCTGTCAAAGGCTTTTTCCTGGTCTAGTGATAATATGCATGTTTGAATTTGTTTTTCACTTTTATATTGAATAATTTCTCTGATTAAATGATTGTGGTTGTTGATGTCCCTGCCTTTCATGCTGCATTGTTGATTGACATGAATGAGAGTATTTAAATGTGGTTTTAGTTTATTGGCTAATGTTTTAGTAAGAATTGTATAATCTGTGTTGAGTAATGATATGGGCGTGTAATTTAAACGTTGTGTTTTGTCTGTGTCTTTCTTTGGTAGAAGTGTGATGTATGAAGTGTTCATTGAATTTGGTAGTTCCATGTTGTTGTAAGCTTCTTCTAAAGTTGCATGTAATATTGGGCCCAGTGTTGTAAAATAGAAGTTGTAAAACTCTGTTTAAGACGATTTAGTTATTCTTTGAGCAAGATACTATTTATTTGAATATGTATGCTTAGTGGAGGGTGGAAATATGGTTTATGGGTTTAATATACGCATCTTCTTTTCACACGAATATTAACATAAAAGCTATGGTTTTTTTTAAATTCATAGAGATTAATTTTCTAATAAATTATGTCATTTTGAAAGGACGTCCCACTCTTTTCTTCTAGTATTAACAAAGCAATACATTGGCAGATTCCACTAAAAAATGATTACTTTTCGTTGTATTTGTATTTAAGCCTTATTTCATTGTAGCTTTTTTTAGCTTATTAAATGACATATTTGGTAATGGTCTTTTGACATATTTGGTAATGGTCTTAATAGATAACATATATTTGAGGGCATTTGATATTAAATCAGAATAATTTAAATATAAGTTTTTCAAGAAAGTTTATACAGCTTAAAATAAAACTGCCATTTAGTAAACCACATGAGCTGCCTTTGAAATCAGTCTTTATACAAAACTTTATCCTCGTTGCATAATATTGCTCAAATAAAATCAAGCTGTTATGTCTAAATATCAGTTGCTGTTATTGTATTTTTTCGCTTGAGCACGCACTTTCTGATGCTAGAACCTATATATGAGTCGTAATATTCACGATATGTCTTTACACTAAATATATGTATACCTTAAAGAACCGTACAGTTTATACCCGAAGTGTGTGCCACCCAACTCATAAAAAGCATATTATTTATGTGTATTTTGATGCTTAAGTAAGGTGTGCATGGGTTTTATTTGTTTTAAAAAAACATTTTGAATTGCAATGTCTGGGCTTAAAATTTACCCTGCTCATTTAGTTTAATATATGCAAAAGTATAAAAACATTTGCTAAGCTATAGTGTTTATGTCATCCAGGGTTGGGCGATATTATTGACCAATAAATGGTACATTTCAAAAGGTATAAAGTTGTACTCAATATAAAAATAGCTGTTCCACTTATTACCCACACTCATTGGTCCGTGCATATAACTCCTATACATAATCCATTTTCGTCTATAACAGTACCGATTTTTTTTTCATTCATTCTATTTCCTTGGGGCAGTTTATGGAGCAATCTTTCCAGAAAAAAAAAGCGTGTTAACTATTTAAGCACCGAAGGAAAATAAATCTCCCACCTAAGAATCATTGGCATTTCTTTCATCACTAATCACTTGCTTTATGCATTTTTAATTTATAAATATAACTTACCTAGCATGTTTAACTTAATTTATGCAAAAAGAAAATTAACAGTGGCTAAGCTATAGTGTTTGGTATCTGGTTTCACTCATATGCTTTCTTTCTCTAATGCATTGAAGACATTTTTAGTATTTGATTATTTATAACTAACTTTTAAAATGTCAAATACATTAAGTATTTAAATTTAAGCATATATGAGGATATTACGAAAAGTTGTAAAATGATACTGTGTATTTGATAATAAACAAAATAATAGTATATCTATATAAATATTGCTAAAAAATTATACTAAAGAAAACAGTTACTGTGGTTTGTAAACAGAACGTTAGGTAAATTAACGTTGAACATAAATGTAGACTGTTGGAGAAAGATTAAAGCAAATAATTTTTTCGAACGGCTGGATGACATACATCTCGAAAATACATAAATAAAACAGTGTAAAGATGTATTTGCAAATATATATTAATAATTTAAAATTTAAAAAAAAAGATATACGTAATCTTGTTAGAGGCGCAACATTACCACACATAAAAATAAACCGTTTCATCACATTTAGTTCACAACATAGACGCACACACACTCACTTTATTCACACACTTATACACACACACATAAACACACAAACAGATAGTACCATTAAAAAAATCACATTTCATTGAAATAACCGCGGCTCTTTTTACTTTGTTTCCATTTTACAAATTAATATGAGCTCGAACCATTACGTCAACCCACAATATTTTATAGCGAGAAACGCCGTCTTGTTAATCTCGACACCAACATGTTTATTATTTAATTTTCAATAATTTATTTTATTTTCGGGAGTTACCACGCATAGCGAGCACCCACGCACACACACGGCTTCGGACGCGCTTAGGCGCAATATATATAGGGATAATCCATTTCAAATAAAAATGTCAATTACAGAAATGTAAAATACAATTAAGTTTCCATCGAGTCTAGAAAAATAATTAAATTAATACAATTTTATATTGAGGAGTTATCAAATTTTATTTTAATATTCTACGCCTATTAGTGTATTACAACAATAGGAAATGTATTAAAATGTATTTATTTTAATAACCTGAGCTGCATGTACTAGTAAATAGTCGCAATTTTTTACCATTTAAGATAAATTTGGTCATTTTATAATATTCATTCCACAAATCTCTTACAACACATGCATATTATTTTAAACGCTAAAATATATCAAAGTATTTAATTTTACTGTAGGTCCTTACCTCTTCCTAATAACATTGTAATTATGCTATCCACTCTTCAAATCATAGGGCAGCATTTACTGTAACACTTTTTAATTTCTTTGTTCTGATTTCCTAAATACATTTATTTTCCTTTTTCTGCTTTATATGTATTTCTCATCCCAATATTGACAGAGTCATTAGTATGTTACAGATCGTAATAAAATAGAAAGAGATTGTAACAAATAACACACAACAACACGCAAAAGATCCCCCAAAAAGCTCCACGGTATCTAATATTTACATCTATTAGAAATTTTCATTCTTCAGTGCACTTCCTATTTAAACAAAATTACTATAAAATGTCTAGTCCACAGTCCACATGTAACATATTTTATATCAAATGTATATTCTACAGTCTATATATTTTTAACAGAGTTTTTTATTTTAAAAATATTTTTTTTAAATGTTTACAGACTTAATTTTCATTTTATTGAGATATTAAATAAGTAGAAAACATAGTTTAAAAAAATCAAAATAAGTTAAGTTTGTATTTGTTACAGAAAGATGCTAAAGCGTTGAATTTTGCTTAAAATTACTATTTTAAAGAAGTAATTCAAATTATTATACTATGAACGACGAAATCAACTTTTAACATTTAAACAAAAAGGATTATAGATGTAGGAGTTTCATACTATTTCATTGACATTGTATCCCTAATTATAGGGATCGAGTTCAAGTGGCGTGCCACAAGAATAAAATTTTTTAAAAAATTGCCAAATAGTTGGTACGCCGTTTCAAAATGTAGATAGGTGTATATTTTAAAGTAAATATATTAAGGTGATCGTTGTATTAAAAGTGAAAAGAAAACGACATTAATATGTGTTTCGTTCCTCAAAAGTTAAATATCTACAAACTCTTAAAAGTCTATGCAAATAAAACAAATTCAGTAGAACATATTACTAGTACTAAATCTCATAAAAGTGTAAATTACAGTTGAATATATGTTTTTAAAAAAAATAAAACATGCTATCATTAATCTTCTCATCTAAGTTTTTCAAGTTAAATTTTACTTTACATTCTTCAGCACTGGTGCTTTAGGGTGTGGCGATTACGGGAAAAACAATTTTGTTGCAAGTCCAATATGAACACGTAGTGTCTTGTACTAAAATAACATTTGTGTCTTGTTCTTTAGGGATCCAAAAATTGTCTTATCTGTGCATCAATGACATTGAAATGTTATTTGTATTGTATAAATATATTTAAAATAAAAATTAACAAAGATACAGAGAAACACCCACACATATTTTATTACGTTATACGAACTAAAATTGAATTAAATAATATATATTCACTAACTCATAGCAAACCAAGGCAGAAATGAAATGCATACTTAGTTAATATTTATGTTTTAATAACATTTTGCAATAGTTTATTTCTGAGAAATTATGATTGAGTCTATATTAGGTCAGATGTATGTTTTAATAACATTTTGCAATAGTTTATTTCTAAGAAATTATGATTGAGTCTATATTAGGTCAGAAATCTTATACTTTTTATTTCTTACAACGGACTAGATGAATACCATTAAAACAAAAATTAAACATCATTATTTTTTTTAAAAAGTATGCAAAAATATTCACAATCATTATTTTAGAAATGAAAAATAAAATTTCAACATGAGATCCAGTTATATAATCATTTTCAAAGAATTAGGAAAATGCTGCCTTAAAATTATATTTTTATTCTGATTATGCCTCGTGTAAGGGGCCGTCCATACAGTACGTCACGCTATTTTTTACCATTTATAACCCCCCCCCTCCCCCCTGTCACAAACTGTCACAAATCTAGGACCCCCCCCCTAAAGTACGTCACACTTTCGAACAAAATTTGGTTTTTTATTTAAAAAATAATTAAAATTTGATATAAAAAAGCGTGACGTCTCACATGGCCGGAACCACCCCCCTTCCCCTGTCACAAAATGTCACACTTTCTTACACCCCCTCCCCCTCTGGAGCGTGACGTACTTTATGGACGGCCCCTAAGGTAGAATATTACGAACTTTATTAGATTAAATTAAACCATGCACACGTATATTGCATTTAATATTTATCTATGGGTTTTATTTCAAAGCTATAAGTAATTGCCTAATATGTTATTACTCCTTTGCTCTGTCTTCTTCAACCCTCTAGGGCAGTGAATCTCAACCAATGTGACGGGTTTTATATGGGTTACCAACTGTCGACTAAAAAATATTCACTATAATGCAAATTGTCTGTGCTAAATTCGTGTTCTTTCATATAAAATGCATTTAACAGTAATCCCAAATAGAGAAATGATAAGATAATTATTTAACATACTGTATATACTCGTTCCATACCCCATTCGTTCATAAGCCGACCCCCTCCCACTCTTTTGGAAGAGAATATTATTAAAAGTGTGTAACCCGCTCTTAAGCCGACCCAAAAAAATAATAGCACAGAGTAAAAAAAATGGTACACATTTTAAAAAAAAATTCAAGCCAAAATGTTAATTATGATTGTTTACTTTCTTCAATTTGAAGAACAAAGAGATTTGATTAATAGAGAAGAAGTCATTTTTAAAGCATTCGCTAGATCCCTTTTTATTGTATTAAAACGAAAAGAAAATGCGTCTTCTTTATTATTCCTTTTAATAAATTCAGTAAATAACAACAGAAATGTTTCTTCAATATAGTTCGTAAATTAAAAAAAAATGCCACAGTAAATTATTTTGTTACATCCTCCGTATCCTGTCCCTAATTATTTTGCGTGTGTCATCACACGGAAACGTCTAGGTTATAAACAATGACGTCATCACTGACATTTTGTTAATTAGTACATATTTCAGCGTATTTTCATAAATTTCACAAACATTGAAATGCATTATCTCTAATCATGTGTTGCCAGGGACAACAGTCGTCACAGACGTTTGGCAAGGCTATCAGAATGTCGTTCGAAAAAACAACAAGCAGTTGTTGTACACGCTTATGAGTTCGTACATTCAGTACACAGGGGCATTCACACTCAGACTATCGAAGGACTGTCGATCAAGTGAAACATAAACTCCTGCGGTACATGTTGTGCTCTGTTTTCAAGCAAGTCTTGTGTCTTGTCGGCCTTTCAGTGGCGCAACTTTCACAAACTGAACGTTTTCGGCAGCTATTTGGAAATACTGTGTGACATTTACAATATTGAGTATTTGATTACTGGCTACAGAAAATAATATAATACGTGCGGCTTGTTCTATCTTGTTGTATTATAATTAACATTCTTTTAGTTACGTGTCGTAAATAAATGATTTATAGTCAAAAACATGGTTTTTACGGTGTTTTTTTATTACAGAGTTATAAATTGAAGAAAGAATAGTTTGAACTATTGCAAAAATCAATACGTATTACTTTTTTTTAAAAATGTGTTCACTTGTATCTCATAGTACCTCAGCCTTCAGCTGGGCTTACCACGCTTTACTAACATGTTGTACAATAATAGAAAAAAACAATGCACTCTAAATCTCCATAAATATAGTTACACACAACATTTTATGTAAACTTTCATAAATGGACTTATCACCATCATTGACTTGTCATTTGAAGGAGTGAGATCTTTGCACCTCATCGCTTGTCCATCCTAACAGGCGTCCTGGACTAAACGTATGCCCTTAGCGAAACAGGACCGTAATGAACATCCAGATCCAGGCACAATTAAAAAATACAAATTTTAAACAATCAAATCAAGAGTTCAAGGCTATTCATGCCTGTTAGGCTTTGCTTCGTTCTCAAAATTTCACCTTCACGTTACATCGCAACTGTCGTCCTGTAGTTTGTTGTAGTCTGTATCACCTCCATCAGGTTGTAGTTGTTTGTAGTCTGTATCACTTCCATCAGGTTGAGTTTATGAAATTATTATATTTATTAAAACATTTATTTGAAATGAATATATTGCTTTAGTCTCAATATTTATTGAAACAAATAATTATAATACTATTACAATATCTGGATTAATTAATTTTGAATTCCCGCCGACAAAATTTGTAGTGGCTCCAACTACAAATATAGGCCAACACTGGGAACTTTTAAAATCTACAATTATACACAACACACAAAATATAGCAACTCTGCTACACAGACAAATCCGAAAAAGAGAAGATGAACTGAAAGTACTAATATCAATAGAAAAATACAACGACCCAAAAAATCATGCCATACAAGAATTAGAGGAAGAATTAGAAACAATTCAACAACATAAATACAATGGTGCCCAAGTTAGAAGTAGATTACCCACAAACTACGGCACGGGTTCAAAATAGCGACTGTCAAAACAGCGACCATCATAATAGCGACTTCAAAATAGCGACTGTCAAAACAGCGACCGTCATAATAGCGACTTCAAAATAGCGACTTCACAACTTAGCTATTCTTGTCCAACCGTTCACCTTACACAGTGGTTCCAATATTTTTTTACACATAGACCCCTTTTCATTGTCTAAACTTACCCAAGGACCCCAAGTGAAAAAACTACATAAATGCATAGTAACAATTAAAAATTCCAAAAAATAGCAACATTTTGATGAAGTATTAATTGAAATTAAAAATTGTGTTTAAAATAAAATTTAAAACAATTAACTTATGCTATATATACAAACATTCATTGTTAAATTAAACTTTGAAAAAAGCGTGTAATAACTATTTCATGCCGTTTTTAATTTTTAATAGATAATAATATTACACTATATTATTATTATTTTTTTTTAAATTAGCAAAAAAAAACAACAACAATTTTATGACGTAAAAACGAAAAGGGTCGAAACATCCGGGGATCAAAAAGAATTGTAGTCGAACTGTCTCTAGCTTAAAAAAGAAGCCACACGCCACCTCTGCCCCTACCACCGCAATCCCCCTCAATTAATCGACTGCATCTATGTTTATTAATCTCTATCGAGCTTTCTGCAAAATATATTTAACTGAAGTAATAGCATTTATAATTTTTTTTTAACATAATTTTTTTTTAATGTGTCATAAAATGTGTATACACTCTTTACAACATCAACATTTATTTATACACACCTCCAGTTGATTGTATTTAATTTTCTAATGTCCCTTCTGTACAAAAAACCTACATGGCTTATCATGTCTTACTTTTCTTGATTTTATAAACTCCATTGTAGGCTAGGCACGGTAAGTGTTTCAAAAAGTTTTTCAAACATTATCACAAACAAAAGAAAAAAGTCGCTATTTTGATACAGTCGATGTTATGATGCAGTCGCTATTATGACGGTCGCTGTTTTGACAGTCGCTGTTTTGATACAGTCGCTATTTTGAAGTCGCTATTATGACGGTCGCTATTTTGACAGTCGCTATTCTGTCCGGATGCCCAAACTACACAGAAGCACCTACAAAGCAGTTCGTAACAATAGAATAAAACATACAAAGAAGCAGAGAGATACGACAAATAATAGACACAGAAGGAACGACACAAACTAACAACAAAAATATTGTAGAAACTTTGAGAAATACTACACGCACTTTTTGCAACTGAACAAACTGATGCAGATATACAGGATCAGTACACACAAATTACAATAGCACTGCAGGAAGATCAAGCAAAGGAAATGAAAAAACAATTTACTCTACAGGGCATGAAAGTGACACTACACAACATGAATAAAAACAAATCACCTGGACCAGATGGACTAACTATAGAGTTTTACAACTTCTTTTTTACAACACTGGGCCCAATATTACATGCAACTGTAGAAGAAGCTTACAACAACATGGAATTACCAAATTCAATGAACACTTCATACATCACACTTCTACCAAAGAAAGACAGAGACAAAACACAACTTAAAAACTACAGGCCCATAGCATTACTCAACACAGATTATAAAATTATTACCAAAACATTAGACAATAAACTAAAACCACATTTAAATACTCTCATTCATGTCAATCAACAATGCAGCATTAAAGGCAGGGACATCAACAACCACAATCATTTAATCAGAGACATTATTCAATATACAAGTGAAAAACAAATTCAAATATACTATCTCTAGACCAGGAAAAAGCCTTTGCCAGGGTAGACCACACATGCCGTCACAAGATATTACAACACAATAAAGTAGGGGGGTATTTTTGTAATTGGGTTAAAATTCTATTCAGGAAACCTATTAGCAATCTGATAATAAATAATACAATTTCAAAAGACATTGCAATTAAAATATCAGTTTTGACAAGGGTGTCTTTAATCCCCTTATCAGTATATTCTATTCTTTGAACCACTTCTAGAGAAAATCAAAATGGAGAAAAACATTACAGGAATAGGGATCCCTGGAGCCAGAGATAATTGAAAGTGATTGCTTATTCAGATGACATGGTATTTTTTTCCCAGCAAATGATAGGTCAATTTAAAAATACATTTCAAATTTTCAAGATTTTGGAAAAGGTAGTGGGTCCAAGATTAATGTAAACAAATCTGAAATTATGGGGAAAGGTAGGCGGCAAAATATACTAGATTTCCCCTTAGGCATAATTAGGAAGGAAAGTATTCGAATTTATGGGATCTTTTATTCCTATAATCAGACACAGACAAACACTGAAATATTGAATAATATTGAACAATCAATTAAACAAATTATTGACAGAAACAAATACACAGCACAAACAATTTTAGGAATGAGCAAAATTATAAACACATTGTCATCCCCAAAACAATATATACAGGAACAATATGGAGGAATAAACTTGCAAGACATGCAAACAAAAATACAAGCATTAAGAATAAAATTTATAGGACAAGCCATTAAGAAAAATATCCGAATATGCATTCACACATTATTCCTTAGGAATCAGAATAGGACATTTAATATCAATTGATAACAGCACTGCACATTACATGGGGAGAAAGCAATCACAATTACATCGAAACAATAAAAGGCAATGAAAAAGTATTACACAATCCAGTCGATGGTTAGCAGAAATATGAATGGTGAAAGCAGACACCCCTGTCTGACTCCGGTCTGTACCCCAAAAGCAACTGTTGTTTGTTGGCCATGAACAATTATTCATAAGTGCTTCGTATGAAGCCTTAATTATGTTAGTCAGTTTTTGTGGTATTCCGTAGTGATGAATAATGCCTTACTTACTGATAAAATACAATTTTTAACAATTTTCGGACGTAGCGTGTAAGGTAATTATAAAGCTAATGCATTATCGAAGTTTTATTAAACGTTTACAACAGAATTTTATTTGAATAACTCAACAAGCGCTGCCTATGTTTAACTGATAAGTTTCATTCTACTGGCTCGTGATGGATGTTCATATGGTCTGATGTCTAAACTGAGTGACTCCCAAGCTTGCTGACTGAAGTACAGTCCCCAAATAGATAGAACGGCAACTCATCTCAGAGAAGAAAACACTGAGTTCAAAAGCGTTGTCCCTATGACATTAATACAACAAAAGTTCCCATTAATTTCGGCGATGGTACTGATGCCAAGAAGTAGCCTCCACGCGCAATGTTGTCTTGGGTTATTTTACGGTGTGAAGGGAGACAATTCACTTTACAGGGAACCAGCTGGTCGTCCTGAAGAGAAGTCCTAAACCGTATGTTTTTGTCCGGCTACAGCAGCTACGCCATCATGATATCGTGATGGACAATGATCCGATGGACCAGAGATCTCGTATAATTGTGTTATTCTTTTCTATCTAACTCAATTTTTAACTAACTGGTCACAAAGTTTTCAGGTGTGCAGTTACAAATGACGACTCAAAGATATCAGAGACGATATAAATTTATCATAATTACTATTTTATATAATTATAAATGTTAGATGTATAATAACCCATAATATTTAGGCAGTTCATTCAGACATATTTTTTTTAAAAAAACTTAAAAAGGGAACAAAACAGTAGTTAGGACAGGCTGAAACGGTTAGGATTTTGGTGGTTGCCCCCCCCCCAAAATGACGTCATAGGTGACCTTTGACCTTAATAATTATATGCGTGCAGTAGTTAATAAGACGTGTTAATTAAGTAATTAGTGTACTTAATTATGTCAATTAAGAATTTGAATCTATAATTTTTCAAAATTAGGATAATGATGTCATTTTTTATGAGTGTCATGTTGTTATACGACATGATAATTCGGGGATGGGCCAACCGTGACATGGGTGTTCTTGTGGTATGATATATTCGGAGCTTAAAGGGCAATACGCGTGTAATTGATGAATTATTTAAATGATTAAGTTATTTCCCTTTCTATCTAATATTTGTCAATAGTAATGTTTGATTTGGTGGCTGAGAGTTTGGGGATGTTTGTGTCATGATGACATCAAAAATTCTAAATACATTTGCAATCAAAACAAATTTGACAACGATGCTAAATAAAATCAAGTAGTGTGCTAAGATAATCTATTCAGATAACATTGAACATTGAACTCGAAACACACAAGTTTGGGGTACATTCCTTATCAAATCACGCTACTTTAAAGAAAATATCGGCAAATTGTTGTTAACAAATCAAAGACTTTGCTAAAATCTGACAATATTCGAACCCACAAACACGACTTTATATACAGAGACATAATTTACACACTGTCAAATAAACAATCGCATGAAATCAAGGGGAATAATTCATGCCTTATACCAGGCCCAGCGGCGTAGCAATTGTATGTGCCGCCCGGGAAAAACTCCAGATCCCCCCCCCCGGAACAATATGATGTACTGTTAAAATATATAGTATTTTAAATAGAAATTGACAATTAGGACATCATACAATTTTATGTTAGAATAAATAGAAGAGCTTTATTTCTTGATTGAAAATGGACGTTTTTCTGTTTTGCCACATGACACAATCATAGATGTATCAATATTGTCACCAATGCTATGCGAAATCGCCAAAGTAGCATTGCTGATCATTATTAAATTTTCATTCATTTAATTTTAGAAATACTTATCTCGCACCTAGCTTTATGTATGGCTGTTGTAAGGAATATTCATTATTAATATATAATATTGGGCAGGATAAATTTCACCCTATATATCTTAATAACCTTGGATAAATCAAGTGGGCTTGAATAAATAAATTCATTTATTTTTACCCTTGAGGTAAAATAGTCCTTGCTTGAGAATTTTATGTGAGATTCTTTAATACTGTAATACTATAATTTAAAGGCAACATTTCAAAGTCAGGTAGATTAGCTAGTTTCCGAAAATCATATCTGTTTTCCGAATTCTGTAACTGCCAAAATCTCACACGAATTTCTACTGTCTCCTCATCTTATGAAGAATAGAACTATTCTCACAACTGTTTTTTTCTACATTACATGATACGCATTCCCTTTTGTTCGTGAAAAAATTGCTCCCTCGTTCTCAGTCTGGAAGATTCAATTAATTCATAAAGTCTTATCAATATCAAAACGTCCTTTAAATATTCAATTCGTTTCTCTGCGAGTAGCCTCTGTATAGCGTTGAATTAGCTCTAGAAGTTTGTAAATAATTTCGGGAATCATTGATTTCTAGCGTACCGAAAATAGAGAGTTCTTTTAAGTTGGAGCAACATATTAACAAATCAGGTTTAATGAACTGTTTGAGCAAAGTATTAATTTGACATTGAGATTTATGTCCTTGAGCCTTTCTTGAACTCCTGTATACGTTCCAGCTATGAAGAATTATGAACTCACTTTAGGCATCAACTGTTCATTGTTTAAAGACAATCAGCCTTAAACTTTTTTAAAATATTTTCAGAAATGTAGTAAACAGATTCATTTTTTTGTTTCAATGAACTCTTTGAAAGATTCAATAACTTGTACATTCTAATTTTCACATGTTTTCACATCGCACAAAAAGACTTGTTTGATCCTTATGTGAAATTTAAGGAGAGATATCGAATGCATTGGAATAATATGTGATATCGTGTAACCGATAGATGATTGTTGGCGAACTTTATCTCCTAAAACAGCAATGAGGTCATTCACTTTTTAGGTGACAAGCTTTTCCCCCCTTTTCACACGATGTTCTCGAAGCATGGGATCGTAATTTGGTAGCAGAGTAATCAAATCCAGAATTAGTTACATATTTACACTAAATTTGTCCTCACATCTGACCTCAAAAATCATCAATCTATTTTCCAGGATTTAATAGTGTAAACATTCTAACAAGAACGTCTTGCCACTTTGATTTGTTTTCTTTTACAACAATGTACTGGTGTTCTCTTTTTATTAGGCATTTTTTAAAATCCGATTTCTGATTCCTTCTATCAGCAAATCTTTAGTAATATTGAACACTTAATTCATCAATGGCAACTCAAATTTTTATGCTATTAGATTAGCAATTTTGTTCACTAGCCGTGTTTATTCCAAAAAACAAAAGACATAATTTCTTTGGTTTTTAAATATGCTTCAGGAGAATAAGCCATTTATAATTACGCAAACATTTTTTATAGTTGTTTAATTACGCTAAAATCATTCACGCGTTTGAAAGTCTTGTCTCTTTTTTGGTGTAAGATCCGTTTCAAATTTGAAAAAAAAATAATGTTATTTTTGACACTCAATCTCGCTGCACTTATAGTAATCGCAAATTATCATCTGTAACATCGGGCAATTTATATCAATTAAGTTCATTCATGTTGTTGAAATGTTTTTGGTTGTTGTTTGGAATGCAAAGGATTCAGCAATTTTTCCTTTAACAATCAAGATGAGCCGCTGACAAACTCGAATCAATTATAGTTACCAGTGCATAAGTGTCATGTTTTTTATACTACTACAGCCCAAATGTTTTAAGTTCATTAGCATTAGTATCATAAGACCTTAGATTCATTATGTAGTTTCAAGTTTTGGCCTTTGAAACGTTCTCATATTTTTATATAATTTCTGCATTTCTTTTATTAAAGTTTACCTTGGCTTTTATTTTATTCTATTAGACATTATTTTAACAATGTTGAGAAGCTAATGAAAAACGAGGAATGTGCCGCTCTCTACAAAATGTCGCCTCGGACATTCTATTGGATCATGTTTGAAATTGATTGCGTACAGTCAGTTTCGCTTCTACAAAAGGAAATGCTTTCAAATATTAAGGATCAGTTAAAGTTATCAGCATATCAGTGTCACATTCTAATACTACTTAAGCCTCTTGGTTTTACACTTCAGTAGCATAAGTATTAGAAGAAATTATATCCAATATGAAGTTTCACATTTTATCATTTGAAACATGTACACATTTTATCATTTGAAACATGTACACATTTTATCATTTGAAACATGTAAACATTTTATCATTTGAAACATGTACACATTTTATCATTTGAAACATGTACACATTTTATCATTTGAAACATGTAAACATTTTATAATATTTAACTCATCAATTTATCATTCGTTCTTATTTTATTTTGATAAATAGATTTACTTTCTTTTAAAATTATTCTTTGAAGCAAATTAACGACGAGGACTTAGCCGCCCCTGAAAAAGTGCCGCGAGGGCATTTGCGCCCACTCTCGCTACGCCACTGACCAGCCCCTTCCCTTCCACTCGTCGCATGAAATCAAGGGGGATTAATGATGCCTTATACTGGCCCCCTTCCCTTTAAACCACGTGCCATGCGAGCGGAACTAGTTATAAGTTAGCTTTAGGCCACCCCATGACTTCATAGGCAGCGGCGTAGTGTGGGTATGTTCCGCCCGGGGCAGAACTCAGATCTGCCGCCCCCCCCCCTGGAAAAATATGTGGATACTATAAAAAATAAAGATGATTTTAAAAATTAAGAATTAAAAATATGGACCCTACTTTTTTATGTTACACTTAAATAGAAGTACTTTCATTTATTTATTTAAATAAACGTTTACCATTTTTCCTCATGGCACAATCTTTATGTATCAATATTGTCAACCATGTCATGCTCGATGGCCAAAATAGCATTGTTGATCATTATAAATTTATCATTGACCTAATTTTAGACAAGCTTCACTCGAAACTGGAATTACTTTGACATTTGTACAGAATACCCATTATTAATATTAGGCAGGGTAACTTCGAGCTAAAATATCATTATAAACTTGAATTAAATTCATTAATTAATTTTTTCCCCGCGAGAGGAAATAATCCAAGTTGGACAATGTCATGTGTTATGTTAATACTCTAATTTAAAGGCAAACTGTAAGCTGTGTCGATAAGCTGGTTTCATGTCTGTTTTACGAATTCTGCGACTGCCAAAGCCTCTCACGAATTTCTATAGTATCCTCATCATATCAAGAATACAACTTTTCCGTCAACTGTTTGTTTCTATAACACGACTACATATTCGCTCTGATCACCAAAAGTTGCTCTGTCATATTTTGACTGGAAGATTCACATACAATTATAAGATATCCAGATAAAATTGTAGAATAATTCAAAGCTACCTGTAAGTATTCATTGAGTTATCTGTGAGTAACCTCTGAAAAGCATTTTATCAGCACTAAAGGTTTATTAATAATTTCGGGCATTATTGATTTCATAAAATACATGGTTCGACAGAGTACGTGTTTTCCACACAAAAAAATAATAAAAAAAAAGATTTCCTTGTAGCATCTCAGCTTCTCTCTGATTTTCAATCTTTTCACATAGCAGATATTTGGGTTGAACCTTATGTGAAATATGGAGAGAGCTTTCGGATGCAATTGAATAAATATATGGTATCTTGTACCCGAAAGATGCTTTTTTTGCTATTTTTTTGAAACTTTTTAACAACGAGTAATTTGCCACCCCCAACAAAGTGCCAACCCTAGCATTAGCTTTTGTTTGGCTCTTGTTTAAAATTGACAGGGTACAGTAATTGTTGCTTTTACAACAGGGGCAGCTGTCACATTTGAAGATTCAAATAACATCATCTGCATGTTAGTGTTACGTTCTCATACAACTCATGCCTCTCAGTATTTCAGCTGAGTTTCAGCATCAGAAGAATTTATTTCCAATATGGAGTTTAAAGTTTTAGCAGCTGAAACATAGGAGGATAGTTCTTTTATCAATTTCTTATTTGGATTTTATTTTATTTTGATAAAAGAGCTCCGCGTTCTCTTATTTTTTTTTCTTTAAAGCTAATTTAGGATTAAAAATTTACCACCCCTAACAAAGAGCCGCCCTGAGCATTTGCCTCCCTTGCCCTCCTCTCGTTACGCCACTGGTCATAGGTAACCTTTGAGCTTACCGGCAGCGCGTGCGCGGTAATTGTTTATGTTAATAATACGCGATAATTAAGTAATTAGTGTACTGAATTATGTCAATTAAGTAATTGAAATCTATAAATTATCCAAATTAGGATAATGATGTCATTTTTTATGAGTGTCATGTTGTTATACGACATGATACCTCGGGGATGGGGCGCCTATGACATGGGTGTTCTTGTGGTGTGGTATATTTGGAGCTTAAGGGGAAATAACCATCTAATTGATTAAGTATTTAAATGATTACGATATTTCCCTTTTCTATGAGATATATCATTTTACTATTTATTCTTTTCTATTTAGATTAAATTGTATATAATTATTGAATGGTTCTCAGTGTATTTCTATTTGATTGATTTCATTTTGAAAATGGTATTGGTTCTTTTTTTTCGAATCTAATTTAAGTTCCCTATAGTAATGTAATATAGGCTCTAAAGTTTTTATATACTAAGTTTGGTCAAAATCCAGTTATTTTCGCATTATTTAACACTTCAACTAATTTTTTTATCTAGCCAATATAGGAAAAATAAACGAAATTAAGGGGCCCCCGGGCCTATGCGGTGCAAGATGTCAATTTAAAAAACCTTTTCATTTTAATTTAATTTCATCATGGATATATATTTTTCAAGATCGTTACAACGTGAATGGGGAAAATATCTTAAACATATACGAAAAAAGATATTTGTGGTCCCCGGCCCCGAAGAAATTGACATTAGAAGTTATGTGCCCTTAAGTATTTTAATATGGGATACCAAGTTTTTGAAAACAAAGTTTGGTTAAGAGCCATTCATTCACTTAGTACCTAACACATAAACTAAATTTTAAATAGCTTATATAAGCAAAAAACGACACTAAGGGCCCCAGGGCCCATTATTTGCAAGACATACATTTCAAAACACCTGTTCGTTTCAATATGGATAATAATGGATGCATTTATCATTATTTTTCAAGATCTTTAATAAATATATGGGAAATAAAATCTTAAAAGTTGAAGAAAAATGGCATTTTGGGCCCCAGGCCCGAAGGAATCATCATTAGGAGTTTTTTGCCATATAGTATTTTAGTATCGGCTGTCAAGTTTTTATATACAAAGTTTAGTTAAGATCAATTCATTTACTCAGTAGCTAACGCATAAACAAATTTTTATATAACTTAAGAAAAAGAAACAAAAGAAATTAAGGGCCCCGGGGCCCATTCCGTGCAAGATATTAAGTTCAAAACCCCTGTTCATTTCAATTTGTATAATAATGGATACATGTGTCATTATTTGTCAAGATTGTTAATGACTGAATGGTGAATAAAATCTTAAACGTTTAAGAAATGTGAATTTAGGGCCCCCAGCCCCAAATGAATGACTATTTGCAGTTCAGTGCCCTATAGTATTTTAATATTGGCTATCAAGTTGTCATATACAAAGTTTGGTTAAGATCCAACAATTTACACAGTAGCTGGCGCTTAAACTAATTTTTATATAGCTCATATAAGCAAAAAATAACATTATGGGCCCCCGGTGCCCCATAAGTGTTAAATTTAGAAAACAAAGTTGCCAGTTACCATCCCAGGTAGGTACTTAACAGTCTCCAAAAATTTCATGACGATCGGATGAATGGTTTAGTCAGCTATAAAGGACATGCACACACACACACACACACAGACATACTTTGATTTTTTTATATATAGATGAATACTCTAAACATAGGGATTTCTAAGTTTATTAGGAGATCTGAATGATATAATCTGAAACTTTCATTTCAATAAAATGTTAAGTTTTATTTTTATTTATTTTTAGGGGTGGGGGTGTTGCTGTTTCAGACGGAGTTTACTGGCAAGATTCTGAACTCTAAAAAAAAACTCTAAAAAATAATTTGTTTTTAATTTTTAGCAATGCTAAAACCTAAGGTTATTGTAGCTCCATGAAACGTTTAGTGGTTGTGAAAAAATGTTTGAGGACCCTTGGAAGGATAAAGCTGTTATGCAAAAAGCCGTTTGGGTTGAGATTATAGCATTTGTGTTGGGAAGTCTTGCATCAGTTTAACTCACGGAGCTTCCAAGATTATTGGGCGATTAGTTTTAATCCATACTCGTGGTTTTGGGATAAGCTCTGTCTTATGACAATCTCCTGAAGTTATTTCAAAACGTTTCTATTTCAAATCTCCGAGTTTAAATCGCGAGCCCCACACTAAGCTTCATTGATGAAAATCCTCAGGACGTGCGCGGACGACACGGGAAGATTTCGAGCGATGTTGTTGTGGCTTTAAAAGAGATAGGATTAGGAAACGCACAGTTTTTCGACACCGTCATAGGTTCGAATCAATAAGAGAAACTTACGTAACGTTTTTTTTTCTCCTTTTTTTCTAATAATGCTGATTTTGGGTTTTCAAGCATATGTTGGAATAGTTTATTACTAAATATAGCGATCCCTGTGTTATTTATTACGTGATTCCTTGCATCATGCTGTACTTAATATTATGAAAATATAAGATGAGATTAGATTAGAGGGGATGTTATTGGATAATACATGATAAAATGCGATTAGATGAGATAGGAAAAGATAATGAATGATAAAATCTGGATGATGTCAGAAATAACAGAATTGGATATGATCATATAAAATAGTATAAGTGTAATAAAATGGTATACGATATGATGACAAGAGATGATTATATGTGGAATTTACTTATTTTAAGTATCGAACAGGACATTCTTAAAAACATAATATATTTTATTAACCATGACAAATTTTGAAATTAGGCAAAGAAAATCAAAGAGAAATAAAGGAAATATCTAGCTTAAAGTGTGAGAATAATCATTTAGATGGGAAGATCTAATTCTATACAGATGTAAATATGCTGACACCAATATTAAGCAAATAGTTATTTAAATTTTATTGTCAAAACAATTTAAACAATAAACATTATTCAAAACATGCTCGTTTTTTTTTGTTGTTGTTACTAGAATAGAGAAGGGCTTAAGCCTAACAGTTTTCTCTAATACTAATAGCTAATCGCGTCTAAAATACTAAAGTGTGTACAAAAAACTTCAAATTTAAAAATAGATCATCGAATTTCTATTTAGCACTAATTTTCTTTTCTCGTCGCATTCATCGCCACGTCCGGAACATATATTTAAACTGTTTTAATCAATGATTAGGAAATTATTGCATGTCTAGTAATTATCTTCACGCGCTTCGAATAACAGTTTTGTTTTAAATTTTATTTTATACACACTCCATAACTTGAGAATGTCTTACACAAGCGTGTTATCAGACTCATGCGTACATGTGTGTTGATTGGGGATTAAGAGGTGGTGTGGTAAAAACTAGGTTTGAGCGTATTTAGTTTTTATATGTCTGGTATTTTCAGCCTCTGTGTGCCATTATTATCCAGAAAAAAGGCCATGCTAAACTTGACCACTTTAAACTTGGCCACTTCAAACCTGACGCTTTAAACTTGGCTGTGCTTAATCTTGTCATTCTAAACTTGGTTGTGTTAAATTCATCTTTGCTACTCTAAAATTGGTCACGATAAACTTGTTTACGCTAAACTTGGTCATTCTAAAATTGGTCATATTAAAATTTCTTTATTTTTCATCATAATTCTGAGACTTAAGCTTAAAAAAATGTATAAAGTATATTTCATTTATTGTTTGTTTATTTCTTACGGAAAGTAAAACCTAAGAAAACCTAAGGTTCAATGTGAAGTTAATGACCCTATCACTATCACTGTGATCATCAAGAAGTGCTTACGCTAGTAAGATGATACAATTTTTTTAAAGCAGTAGTTAGTTCACTACAGCATATTTCGTTCGTTACGCGAGAGATTGCTGAGGTGGCATGGAAAAGTAAATATAAAAGAGGAAACTTCGCGGACAACGGTTTTCATAGGTAGAGCTACACATAAATATCTGACCCAATGGGTTTTTCTTAACGACAATAACTTCTTCAATGATATGCAGATGTTAATATCCCTGAAATCATCAGACACAGTCATATAATGTATTGGACTCATCCACCAAAAAAAACCATTGATAAACTAGAACAAATTCAAAAATTAGCTCCAACATTCATTACTGGAGAATATTCAAAACTGACAAGAATAACACCATTAGTTAAATCATTAAACCTTGAAACACTAGAGGATAGAAGAACCAATAGTAAAGTAGTAATCATACATTAATCAATTAATTCTAATTTAGAAATACAACACAAAGATAACTTAATACAACCCTCAGATAGACATAAGGAAAAAAACATCTTTCTTATTCCGTATGCAAGAACAAACACAGACAAATTTTCGTTATTCCCGTCCGGAATTAGGGCGTGGAAAGGGTTGCCTGAAGAAACCAGGAAAACCAACACTTTATCGAGAATTAAATCTCTTATAAAAATGCAGGACTTAACACAAACTACAGATAAGCGTATGACGCAATAATCTTCTGTATAGAAGGAGCGTCTGTAACATATAAGATAAGATAATGTCGAGAACAGACAGACACAAAAGTCCACGACAGTGATTATGTTCAAAAGTGACAAACATTTACAGACCGAAATCGAAATTATCTCCCTTGGCTTTAAAAATATGTCACCTCTAGCAGATGACGACTAAACATTCTAAATAGTGATTTATATAGTATAGATAAACTAAAAATGCATTAATTTAATTACCAAACATTCGATCGATTTGAAATTTTGATACGATACATTGTTATGTGAGACGGGTCCGTGTGCCAAATTTCAGCTCGATGGCTTCATTGGAAGTGGGTCATTTTCGACTTTTGTTTTTCTAAATAGTGATTTATATAGATAAACTAAAAATGCATTAATTTAATTACGGTACGTTTGATCGTTCTGAAATTTTGATACGATGCATTGTTAGGTGAGACGAGTCCGTGTGCCAAATTTCAGCTCGATGGCTTTACTGGAACGGGGTGATTTTCGACTTTTGTTTTTCGGCGGGCGGACGGGCGTCGCGGGACAAGACGAACGAACGAGGTCACGGACGAATGAGACGGCGGTGAAGTTAATATAAAGGATTTAAAAAACATCGCTTGGCTACCGCTCAAAAAATCGTAATGGTGACATTTTTTCGGCTAAAAATTTAATATTTTAAATAGGTCAACATCAAAGAAAATAACATATAATTGAAGGGTTTTAAATAAACTTTTCAATGGAACAATTTTAATTAAAGTTATATTGGACATACGTTGTTTTTTAAAATTTATGTACATTGTATTTTATTCAGGGTTTTAAGATTGTGTTTATGTACAAGTAGCACTAGTACAATATATTGTTTATGTATTATCCATGCTTAAGTATATTGTGTGTACTTTTGAATGATTATTATTTTGTTTGTTTTGTTGCAAAAAGTCATGTGCAGTATTTTTAAAATGTCTATTAATGTTTGGAGATGCTATTTTTGTTCTTGCATCTATGTCTCTTTACTGATGGTAAATTCATTTACTTCACCATAAAGCTATTCGTCTTTATGTATCCCAATTGCTAACTAACCATGTGTCTCTAAATGATTTTACAAACTATAACAGCCTGATTATTTGCATATCTTTTACTGACAGGGGTTACGTTTCCTCAGAACATTACAACTTTAAAATTTAAAGTCTTGTTAATTGTTTATGAACTACAATCGTTAATTGATTGATGATCTTAAATTTATTTTAATAAAAATATAAAAAGTAATTTAGATCTAAGCACTTAACATTTTATAAGTTGGTTCTCTTAGTACTAATCATTGACCCTAAAACTAAATATAAAAACCTTCACATTAGAACTGATCTTAAAAAAACTGAATTTTTCCTTGCATACAGTTATGAGACCATAAAACAATGGCTATTTTTTTTCGTCAGTGTGATGCCAAGACTTTTTCTTTTATTTCTATGATTTACTGAAGTAAACAATTCAACAATGACGTGCAAATGAATAACATGGAATGAAATGTCGTGCACTAATTTCTCAACAATAATTTCTAAACACGAATTTCCCATCTTAGAGACCAACAAACAGATTTTAGAAAAAATAGATCATGCACTGAACAGATTGCCACCCTGAAAATTATATTGGAACAATCCCTGAAGTGGAACTCACCACTATACATCAACTTTATTGACTATGAGAAGGCTTTCGATAGTGTTGACAGGCTAACCCTGTGGAAATTACTAAGACACTACGGGATACCACAACAACTGACTGACATAATTAAGGCTTCATACGAAGGACTTACATGTAGAATTGTTCATGGCCAACAAATAACAGTGGCTTTTGGGGTACAGACAGGAGTCAGACAGGGGTGTCTGCTTTCACCATTCTTATTCATGCTAACCATCGACAGGATAATGAAAATGTCTACATAGCAGAAGAGAAATGGTATCCAGCGGACACTATGGAAACAACTTGATGACCTGGACTTTGCGGATGATCTATCATTAATATCGCACTCACAGCAACAGATGCAGGAGAAAACCAAATATGTAGCATAGTTCGATGCTTGCCTTGGCCTGAACATCCGTAAGGGAAAAAACAAAGTCCTTAAAATAAATACATCAAGCAACATTCCAATAACACTGGAAGGAAAAAATCTCGAGGAGGTGGATGGCTTCTCATACCTTGGAAGCATCATTGAAACACAAGGAGGGACAAAAGCCGATGTAAGAATCAGAATTGGAAAAGCAAGAACAGCATTTAAACAGCTAAAAAAGTTTGGAACTGCAACAACTTGACTCTCCATTCAAAAGTCAGGATATTCAACACCAAAATAAAGCTTATCTTTTTGTAAGGAGCGAAACATGGCGAAAAACAGCTGCCATTGCAAAAAAGCTTCAAGCTTTTTTAAACACATGACTCCCAACAGTTCTCCGAATCCATCTTCGAGACACTATTTACAATACCTCTCTTGCCGTCTTCGGGAGAAAGGAAAGAAAAATGCAGATTGGTTTGAGGCCCACTGGGTTACAATAAATCCCGTGACGGAGACAAAGAGAAAAGCTCTATTGGCCTACAAACCTTACCCAGGACCTGACACCCTGCAATGTCTCAGAAATGCCAGAAACACATCCCGGAAAACTGCAAGTTTTTGAGCTAACACTTATTAAACAAATGTACGAAGGCATTAAAAAGGCCACTGGGCCCACAACATCAAAGTCAGCTCCTATCAAAACAAAATCAGGTGAGATGATCACAGAACGAGACAAGCAGATGCGCCGTTGGACTGAGTACTATCTAGAACTCTATGCGACACAGAATGTAGTATCTGACTCAGCCATAGAAAGAATCCCAGATCTACCAGTTCTAGATCAGCTTGATGCTCCACCGTCACTAGAGGAGCTTAGTAGGTCTATCAATCATCTGAGAAATGGGAAGGCCCCAGGAAACGATGGCATTCCTGCAGAAGTCCTTAAGCACGACCAGCCAGCACTACTGAAGCTTCTGCACGAACTGATATGCGATTGCTGGGAACGCGGTCACATCCTACAGGATATGCGTGACACCAAAATAGTCACGCTTTAAACAAAATAGGTGATCACAGCGATTGCAATAAATATCGTGGCATCTCCTTACAGAGTATTGTGGGAAAGGCTTTTGCCAGAGTGATCCTTGCACGCCTGCAAATTCTGGCACATAATGTCTACCCAGAACCATGGACATGATCTTCTCACTCCGTCAGCTACAAGAGAAATGTCGGGAGCAACAGAAAGCCCTCTTCGTTGTCTTCATAGATCTAACAAAGGCATTTGACCTGGTCAGCCGCAAGGGTCAACTACGTATATTGGAAAAAATAGGATGTCCGCCGCGGCTTCTCTCCATCATCGAGTCCGTCCACACCAATATGCACAGCACAGTGCTCTTCGATTGTTCCACCTCAGAACCCTTCCCAGTTTGTAGCGGAGTCAAACACTCCAACACTCTTCGGTATCTTTTTCTCGATGCTACTGCGTCATGCTTTCGAGGACTGCTTCAAGGATGTAAACATCAATACCAGGACTGATGGAAATCTATACAACATCAGCCGTCTCCGTGCAAAGAGAAAAGTGGAAAATGTTTTAATTAGATAGTTGCTCTTCGCGGATGACGCAGCCCTTACCTCACATTCAGAGATAGGTTTCAAACGTTTGTTCAATAAGTATTATATTATATTTTCTGCTTCAACAAAGCGATGTGTTTTATTTTCCAAATATGTTTGAAATATTTCTGTCAAGCCACTTTGTGAAACTAAATTGGAAAGCGATGTGGAAAGTGTAAAGGTATTGCGATATCAAGCAGGAAAAATCAATGATGTACGTTTCAAAGTACCAAAGCAAAGTAGTGATCCAAAAGCTTGAAGTGAAGCAGAGTCTTTGCGCAAACAACTTAAGAACTTCAATTGCATTGTTTAAAATGCTTTTTCGTACGAAATATTGTTCCAATTTAATTACATCAAAAAATAATTTTAAAATATTTCTGTCGGTCTATCAACTGAAGTTTAGAGCATGGAACATGCTTGAAAATTGGTGAAAATCTTACTGAAATCGCGGTTTTGAAACAATTATAGCATTTGGAAATGAAATTGCCATAGACAGAAGTTGAATCCAGTTGAAAAAGAAGTACAACAATTTACATATGAAGGAGAAGATAAAGGATTTGTAGATGCACAAGAAAATTTTTTTAACCAGGTTGTTGATATTCAATCATGTCAATAGACATATCATTTGAACAAATACTTAGGCATAATGACTCGCTCTGCATTTCTTTATACATTTCATCAATTACAAAACAATGATCTACTGAATTGCTGTATGAATCTTGAGAAAAGCTCACTGCCTGTGAAAGTAAGGATCTTGATGGTTTCATGCTTGCTGAAGAGTAGCAATCATTGAGATCTATAATTCCTGCAGTTACCTATACAACGGTCCTGTTAATATTTTGTATTTCCTTTCAGTAAAAAAAGCGTTATCGTGACTTTCCTAACAAACACATTGCAATGCAAACACTTCCAACTATTCCTGTCACTTTGGCTTCCGAAAAAAGAAGCTTTTGAAACTAAAACTTATTAAAACCTTTATGTGATAAACAATGATTCAAGATCGGCTCAGTAACGTAGCTATTTTGACAAATGAGAGGGATGTTGCTAAGGATCTTGACAATATTGAACTTACCGATATTTCAGATCTTTCAGCCGCGAAAGCTAACAAGATTTGCTTGTAAAATCAATGTGGATGCAGAAGATACAAACAAACCAACGCAATTGTACATAGTTTTTATTGTTAATTGAATAACATATATATAAACTGTCTAATAAGCATATGACGACCTCAGGGGAAGAAACGGCTATGTGACAGTTTTGAAATTTTTTAGTTATCCCATGTATTTGATAGAGGATCAAAATAGAATGCTCTGAAAGAGTTTTTATGAAAAAAATATGTCTCTGAACGTATTAAAAATTCAAATCTATTTAGTAAATTTATAAGAAATCTATATAATTTTAAACATTTAAACTTAAATATCCCAAAACTACACAAATGTGACTTAGCTGTTTCTTCCATTGAGCTCTTCATATCAAAACAAAACATTTTAATTATTAAAATATTTTTTTAATTTTGGAATCTTCAATTAAAAATAAATAATGTAATAATTGATTTCATATCATTTAATAAATGTATAAATGCAAATGTTTGCATGGGTCTCAGTCATCATCTTCTGGCTTGGGCACGGGGCTCCGCCTATATTATGCTGCCTTGGGCCCCTCATAATCTTGGGCCGGCCATGACTGAGATACATTAAAAATCGCTTGCGTAGTTCATTATCTTCTACACGCCTTAAAGCATGCATGTATATGTATGTCAACAGAAACCGATGTTTTAAGTGAACTGAATAATGACACAATTATAGATTATGTAGCCGAAATGGCACCCAGCTTAAAGAAGTTGCTATACTATAAACACCATCACAGTTAATACGAATTATTGATTTATAATTTGCATTGACGCTTTCTTGATATTTTATTTATAAATATAAATTAAAAATGCGATTTTTCGGGAGGGTTGTTTGTTATTGTATATTGTAAGTTTTTTAGTGACCCATGACTTTGCAGGCCTTGTCCCTCAGGGTTGAATGAACAAGGAAAATAAAAGTTTTGAAGATAGGCAGATAGGGCCGCTTTTTGTTTTTTTCCCGGGCCGCTTGAGCTCCCCAGTCCACTACTGCATATATAATTAATATGTACAATGATACTTTGACTAGTACGTGATTAAATTTAATCTCAATTTGATTGTATTACATTAGGAATACTTGCCTGCTCAGGTTGTTGAATTTTAATATAGACATTGTATGTGCTGCTCTGGGTACTTAAAAGCATATGATTCTAAAATAATGAATTGCTTTATTCAAAACTTTCAGATCTCAAATCCATCTAATTCATATAATAAGATATCATTCAATTATAGTTTTATATTTTCTTAATTTCGTTTTAACTGTCTATAATTTCTTGTTGAGCTTACAAATATGTTAGAATATATTCCAATACATTTTTTTTTCATATCGAAGCAACATTTCAAGAGTGCGTAGTTCTTTTAAACTCTTACCTAAAATGAAACTAAGTGAATAATAAAACAGTTTTTGTAGAAGGTTAAAATAGTTATGCAGTTTTTTTCGGATTATATTTATTGATGCCTTAAAAGATGTCTTAACAACAACCCATTTGTCTATTATAGATCAGCATATTTTAAGAAATCAATTATATTACATTAAATGTTTTAATTAATAATGTTTCATCCCTTGTTTAACGTTTCATGCTTCAAATCTTGCAATGTTATTTTTACACACTTTTCATTGCTTTGAAATTGAGCTGAAATTCGACAAATTCCTGTATCATCGGAGACTAAAAAATATTCTAAAATGTCATTCAATTTGCTCAGCCGGCTGTCAAGTTATTAGCATTTTGGTGCAACATTTTTTTTTCACAATTACCTCAATCGTCTTCAAAGGGATAAAATAAAATTTAAAAAAAAAGGATTTTCTTTAAAAAGATAAGAGCCAGCATTTCTAAGAAATAAAACACCTTTGAGAAGTGGTGGCCTCTACGGGGCTCGACGGACGAGTAGGGTTAAGGGTCGCGAACCTGGCCGCGACCCGCGAACTGAAACCGACAACTCCTGGCAGGCAATGCTGAAGTCCGATATGTTATGTGTTAGGTTCTCGTCATATATTATTATAGTCGCTGTACGGATCTTAGACAGAGCATTTAGATGCAATGTCGATGATGAGAACCAAAGTACCCGTTGAGGGTTGGGTTACTCAGAAGTGACCGTTTCGCCCCCCTTATTTCAATAGCAACGTCATTGAGCGGTGCCGGTTTAGGGCCAGGAGCGCAAGTGCGGATTAGCAAAAGGAACCGAGAAGAACGCAGCGGAAGCCAGCTCAAAGGAAACTTTCCAGTGGGGGTTGCACCCTAGATAGGTCATTGATGAAGCCCCGCTAAGCACGGTTCTAACCATTGAGACTCGTGTGCTTTGCCGGGGTGGTGCCAAAGGGGTAGCGGGGTGTTGTAGGGAATTCCAACCCTCCTTGTCAGGTCAACTTTAGTGGGAGGCATCTTCGAAATTCAATCATGGATGCCCAGGCGGCCGCTTCAGAAGCGACCGCTCGGGGGGTGGGGGTTCCAGCTGTTATGTCTCCTTGGGGGAGGGGTCAGATATCTGGGAGGGTCCTCTGTTCACCAATTTTATTTTACACACATTTTTATTTAAAAGTTGATGAAATGTATTTTCTAAGTCTAATACATTTCATCAACTTTTAAAATAAAATTGGTGAACAGAGGAATTTTTAAATCCCTTATATTAACTTCGCGGAAATCTCTGTCTGTCTCTCTCTCATCATCTCATGGGCTCGGCGGGCGGAAAAACAAAAGTCGAAAATGACCCACTTTCCGTGATCCGATCGAACTGAAATTTGGCACACGGACCCGTCGAACCTAACAATGCATCGTATCAAAATTTCAGATCGATCGAACGTACCGTAATTAAATTAATGCATTTTTAGTTTATCCTTATATGAGGTATGTAATTTAAATTCACTGTTTTGTTATTGTTTTTTTTTCCCACTTCCACGTGAGTTTGAATTGACGCCGATCGTCGTGTTGACGCCGACCGTCGTGCCGACACCCCCTCACATCCCACCCCCATTTATTAAAGACAAGGGACATCACTCGGTGTCAGTCTGTAAATGTTTGAAAATAATCAATACTGTTAGTTATGTCTCATATATAAGGGATTTATAGTCAAAAACTTTGTTTTTACGGGTTTGTTTTATTAAATCCCTTATATTAACTTCACCGGCGTCTCTCTCTCTCATCATCTCATGGGCTCGGCGGGCGGAAAAACAGAAGTCAAAAATGACCCACTTCCAATGATCCGATCGAACTGAAATTTGGCACACGGACCCGTCTTACCTAACAATGCATCGTATCAAAATTTCAGATCGATCGAACGTACCGTAATTAAATTAATGCATTTTTAGTTTATCCTTATATGAGGTATGTAATTTAAAATCACGATTTGTTATTGTTTTTTTGCCACGTGAAAGTTTGAGCATTGAGGCGACCCAACGAAACGACGGGCGCTTTTGTTTACATTTTACGTGTCACTCTGAGCTCGGTCAAGCGAATCGGTGACCAGACTTTTCCCCTCTCCCCCTCCCACCCACCCCTCCCCCCCACCCCTCCCCCCCTAGGGTTATGAAGCAAACTTGTGTTAAGACAGATTCAGTCTGTAAATGTTTGAAAATAATCAATACTGTTAGTTATGTCTCATATATAAGGGATTTATAGTCAAAAACTTTGTTTTTACGCGTTTGTTTTATTAAAACACGTACTTATTGTTGCAACCCATGATCGCAACATGCCATCTTGCGTCACTTTATTGTCGCTATAACGGTTTATTGACTACCGGCAAATGGAGATTATTTTGTCCCGATTCTTAAGGAACTAATATTTTTATTCGAAATGATATTTGTTGAAAAAAAAACCCGTTAAAACAAAGTTTTTGACTATAAATGCCTTATATATGAGACATAACTAACAGTATTGATTATTTTTAAACGAGACAAACATTTACAGACTTAATCTGTCTTATTCAGCTTGATGGCTTCACTGGAAGTGGGTAATTTTTTACTTTTGATTTTCCGCGGGCGGACGGGACGAAACGAACGAGACGAACGACGAACGAGTCGGCGGTGAAGTTAATATAAGGGATTTAAAAAGTATGAAAATACATAGTATTTTGTTAGAAATATTTGTCTATTTCGTGTTAACCATTATTTATTTTTAAGAATGTTCTTATATATGTCTATCCGATTCTTAAGACACACACTTAAAATAAATGATCTTTGCATTAATACTTCGTTATGCAATAATAATGCAATCTCACCAAACAGCGAGTATGTAATGTAGTACTTGTTATCTGTTATGTAAAAGTTCTTTTAATTAAGTCATTGTGTTTTATTATTTTATTTTTTTGACTCTTCATTGTTGTTTGTTTTACTTCTCTGTCTATATCTAATGTTGAAATATTTGGTTTTATAACGTCTCGACCACGTACGATTCGTCCCCGGACAGTTTGAACATGGTGATTCGACCACAGGGCGTTTCGACCTCGCTTTATTCGACCAGGGACTTTTTGAATACGGATTCTTTGATACCGGACAGTTCGAAAACAAGATGTTTATGACCCCGACTCGTTTGGACCCCGGACGGTTTCAATTCTACATCGAAAATTATTATTGTTTAAAAAACGTTATTATATTTTTGCTATCGTTGTCAGTGAGGTTGGGTCAAGTCACAGTTCAGTCATCAGCAATGCTCCAGCTGGCCCCTCGCTCGATTAAACTCCTAAATTTAATCCAATTTTAATCCTTGAGGCACAAATAATTTAAGGGGATTAGTTATTGGCTTTTTACAATATAAAATAATCGGTAATCATTTAAATCTTAACGGGTGTGTAGCAGATAGGCAAATAATGTAATCATTTTCTGAGGTATATAAAACAGAGCATATAGATGGGATTGGCAATCTTGAGATTGAAACTTCCACAATGTTCATTATGTTTCAGTTAGTTTTTTTGGCTGCTGTACTTCATGCTGTTGTCCTGCAAACTACAGGTTCGTAAAATTTTAAAGTATTTAATAATTCGAAGAAAAAGCTAATGCCTACTTAATTCATATTACATAGTATGCAGAATCATGCATTATATTTAATTATAATATTTTACTTTCTAACAATATGAAAACTGAATTTATCGACTGGATATCTGTAAAGGGAAGTTAATGACACGAACATAGATACGAACAATACCTGATTTCAATTTTACTGATAAAAAAATAACTATACAAAAAAAATAGTCACACATCACAACTGACCAGAGAAATATTTGTTATCATGTATAAAAATTAAACTCATTAAAAGCATATATTATAGCAAAGCAACTGCAAAAAGAGATTAAGTCAACAAAGAACTTCTTTTACTGAATATTAATAAAATATCACTAATCTGTAGAATAAAACAGTTGGCTGCTTCTTGTTTAATATTAATTTAATTTTGATAGTATTAATATAGAAACAATTGCTTGTTTAGGTTGTTGAATTTTAATTTATACATCGTATGTGCTGCTCTTAGTACTTTAATCACATATGATTCTTAAATAATGAAATGCTGTATTCCCAACTTTCAGATCTCAAATGCAACTTCTTTATTTAAGAGGATGATATTCAATGATAGTTTTCTATTTTCTCATGTTCATTGTAATTGAATGTAATATCTCGTTAAGCTTAAAATATTTTAGAATTTATTTCAAGAAAATATTTTGTCAAATCAAAGCAACATTTCAAGAGCACTTAGTTCATTTAAACTCTTACCTGAAATAAAAGTAAATGAATAAAACAGTTTTGGTAGCAAGTTAAAATACTTATGCAGTTTTTTTCTGAATATATCATTGATGCTTTAAGATATCTTTGTCTTAACAACAACCCAATTTCCTTTGATAGATCAGTAAGCATTAATAAATTAATGTTACATTAAATTCCAAAATTTTAAATGTTTCATCCCCTGTTATATGTTCCAGACTTAAAGAGAAAGTCAATTAATGTATTATCAATTATATTTAATGGCTCGAATGTTTGTTATTGTACTTTCTTATATAGCATGATGCCTGTAGGTTCCTTGACAAAAGATACATTTAAAGCTATTTCACCACGTACCTCATGCAATGCAAAGATTAATCTCATTGATTTTCTGAACTAAATAACACACACTACTGCCTCGTAAACTTTAGTGAGACACATCAGCACGAATATTTGTACGTGTTGGCTAGGTTGCTGTAGCTCAATAGAATAGTTCCATTAATCATATTTATCAAGATCAATGAAGAATAATAAATGTTTATATTTTATTACATTTTCCTCAGAAATAGCTAACACAGTAAATTTGAGATGATATAAATTGCAGAAATGTATATTTCAATAAATGAATGTCATTCCAAAAATATTAACCATTGAAAGTCCCTGCAATACGTTCCATTTTTAATCACTAAATTGCGTCATTGTAATTGTCTTCATGAATTTTCATTTTCTCTTTGATATGATTTTAGATGTACATTTCAGTTACATTAATTAAATGGAAATCACATTATACGTTTGGAATGAATGTAATTGATATATACAGTTTCGTCAACCACACGAAAGAAATTTGCGTAGTAATACAAATTTCAAGTAAACTAGCTAACATATCGGGACATATTCGTGCAATTTATGGGAGTGTATGATCAAGCTTTTATTTTACTTTATGATAATAAATAAAGTAGAATAAACAAAGCCCGCAAACTTCTCTTCAGGCTATAATTTATATTTCAAACAGCAGCTTGTTCTTGGAATGGCTCCGTGTCTTCAAAAGGAAAATGTTTTAAATTCTTTAACGAATATAAAACATGGCAGGAATCTCAGGTAATGTCACTGTAACTTATAACTTTATAAATAGTATATTTTAAAACATAAGTTAAAATGTGTTTTACTTGTCATAAAAATATTTTTTTAAAACGTTTTATTTATCGTTTCCTTGTTAATGTTTATAGCACACTTAATATGAACGTATATGTGGAAGAAAATCAGTAGCCCAGAGCTTAGTGCTCTTAATCGGTCTCCCCAGGTAAATCCCCTCAGCTATTCCACCCCAACCCCCCAGAGAGACTGGACAGTGGAGTCCCCCCCTCCGAAACGGTCGCTTCTGAAGCGGTCGTCTGGACATCCAAGACGTGGTGGAAAATGCCTCCCACTTAAATTGACCTCACAAGGAGGGCTATAATTTTTCCTAAGTCGACTCGCTATTACTTCGGTGCCAGCCCGGCAAAGCATAAGCAGACTCTCCACCTCCTTTGAAAGGTTTCCTCACAGATTTGCGTCCAGCTACGTTCTTCGCAATACCTTTTGCTAATCCGTACTGTCTCTCCTGGCCTAAACCGGCACCGCTAAATGGCATTGCTAGTGAGGGGTACGAAACGGTCACTTCGTAATAAACCAACCCTCAAACTGGTACTTTGGTTTTTAGCTTCGGGATTACATCCAATGCTCAGCCTAAGATCCGTACAGCGACTGTAATCATATGTGACTAGCAACGAACACCTAAAATAACGGACTTTGGCATTGCCTGCCAGGAGGTGTCGTTTTCGGGCTGTCGGCCAACTCCGCTACCCTACTCGTCTGTCGAGCCACGTTGAGGCCCACCCCTTCTCAACAGACTCTTTATTATGCTATATGTGCCTTACTATGTCGTATAAATGTGTGTTTTTTTAAAATAAAAGATGATGTATGTAAAAGTAAATTCCATTCGTGATTTCCATTTTAGGAATACTGTGAGTCTCTTCCAGGAGGAGGTATGCTCGCTAAGTTTGATTCAGACGATGATCTTTCTTCAGCTAAATCTTTCCAGTATGGGATTCGAGATTTTGTAAGTTTTAAATGCTCATTATCACCTAATAATTTTCATTTTGATGTATTAACATTAGTTTTATTTCATTCGAATTCAGCTTTTAAGTTGAAATGCAGTTTTTCCACTTCAAGTAAGATTTATTGCATAATTTATTGCAGGCCGTCAGGCAAGAATCTATTTACTCTATTAGTATATTGTCAAACTAAATCCCTGTCGAGCAGCAAACGATTTTAAATTTTCCATTTTTTGAAAGTATAGAGTACAGAAAACCCATTGTTTAAGATTTCATCCTGAGCTAGAAAAAATAAATATATATTTTCACGTTCCATTGTAAATGATACAAGTATTTTGGCTTTTAATACATCATAATATCTAATATATAAAGCTCAGTTGGTGTTTGTATGTTTGTATATGGCTATGTTTTTATGTTTCACTTTTCGACCTTAAGTTCCACAATCACGGAAAAACAATATGACGGACGGGGACCAAATTTAACAGGACGGTTCCTTTTAACCTGCATATGGTTTACGTACATTTTTTTGTAATTGTCCCTTTTGCCCGAAAGCCAATTAAAATATCAGATAAAGAGAGAAATATTAAATCTTATTTCCATCTTCAACAACTTCATGCGGACATTCAAAACGTGTTCATTTTGTTGCGGCATTTGTTTCCAATACTTTATTGAGCGGTGCGCTTTCAAAAATCTTTTATTGTCAAATTACGGTGCGCACATTTTCGTGTACGCATTTGAAATTCAGCTGTGTCACAATATTATCACATTTATATTTGTTTGGGCTTTGCGGCACAAAGCATTGGCCTATTGTACGGGTATTTACTTTATATTATTGATGCTTTTAAAGAAAATTATTACACTTGTTACACGATGCATAGAATTTAGATGTTAATATGTGTGAATGAAATTGCAAATTTTGTTTTGTTGTTATTCAGAACTCGACATTATTTTAATAAAGACATAATTCTTTAATATGTTAGTTTATTTTGTTGTGGAAAGCAATGGCCCATATCAAATAAACTTACACGAACAAATGTTATGTAATCTATACACTTATACAATGTAACCTACCGGACTTTATTTTAAATCATAAATGAAGACAAAAATCTAATATATAAAGCTCAGTTGGTGTTTGTATGTTTGTATGTTTGTATGTTTGTATGTTTGTATGTTTGTATGTTTGTATGTTTGTATGTTTGTATGTTTCACTTTTCGACTTTCTGTTAGACAGCCACGGAAAAACCAAATGACGGACGGGGACCAAATTTGGCAGGACGGTTCCTTTTACCCTGAAGGTGGTTTTAAGTTAGTTTTTGTAATTGTCCCTTTTGCCC
This sequence comes from Ampullaceana balthica, assembly GCA_944989445.1. Lineage (NCBI taxonomy): Eukaryota > Metazoa > Mollusca > Gastropoda > Lymnaeidae > Ampullaceana > Ampullaceana balthica. Next base: position 6,592 of record CALYLW010002173.1, on the reverse strand, counting down.
GAATGCCGTAAATTAAATAATCAGAAAATGCAGAGACAAAGAATAAAAAATTTAACCTCATTTCTGTATTGAACAAATTTACGCGGACGTTCAAATGCCGTTCAAAGCGAGTTACTTTTGGTGACGTTTTTTTTCCCCAATACTTTATTTTCAGCGGTGCGCATTCAAAAATATTATAATGTCTAATTACGGTGCGCACATTTTCGTGTACGCTTCATAATTTGAGCTGTGTAGTACAAAGAATTGTCATTTTCTTTACTGTTACTTTCTATATATTAGATAGACACGTAAACATATTTAATTACAACTGCCACACGATGCATTAGATTTAATTGTTTACACGTTTAAATTTAATTGCGAATTTGTTTTAATTATTTTCTGTTCCATAACTCGACATTTAATAAAAACCTATTTATGTAATAATTGTGTCAGTATTTTTTTCAAGGCTTCATTTTTAGCGGTGCGCGTTCTAAAATCTTTTATCGCCTGATTACTGTGCGCACATTTTCGTGTACGCATCTTAAATTTAGCTGTGTCCTATTAATATAACATTTATATTTTGTTTGTCTTTTACATAAGCTATTGTCTTTTTACATAACCTATACACTTATACTATTTAAACTTAGGCTACCGGACCTATTAACATAAGTAGATTAAACTAAATAAAGTGATCCTGAAAACGCTTAATTATTTTGTATTGCGAATTGAATATGTTATGTTCATTCCTTTGATGATGGATTAACATAGGCCATTTTTAAAATCAATTATTGTCATGGTTTCACATGCGTTTTTAACATAAAATTGATTTGTTTTTTTTGTTTTTTTAAAATTAGGAATATAGCCTAATTTCTTTATTTATCTTTATTATCTTTATCTCATAGACGCTGTTGCAAATATTGTATTAATTACAATTGTGTTACGATGCAGTGTCGTAAATATATAAGAGCTTTTTTAGTGACGACAGTGGCAGAGATCTTTTGGAAAATGTCAACAAAGCAGTGGCCTTTTTTTAATGGATACAAACAAACAAACATAAAAATATCAACTGAGCTTTATATATTACATATGCGTTTAAATTATTTTATTTCAATTATTTTCACGATGCATTGTATTAATATTTTACATGCAATGAATAAAATTGGGATTTTTTAAAATTTAATTCATAACTCGACATTTAATTAAAAACCATAGATGTAGCGAGTTTATTTTATGTTGAAAGTGATGGCCTATGTCAAATAAACTTACACTTTAAAACAGTTTACTTAAGCTTTATATACACTATACATTATAAACTTTCGCTACCGAACGTATTAACAAAACTTGACTAAATTTAATGAAGTGATCCTGAAAACGCTTAATTAATATGAATTGCGAATTGAATATGTTTTTATGTTCATTCCTTTGTATTCAGAATAGCATAGGCCATTTCTAAAATTGCCTTTTAATCATTTTTAAGATGCGCTTATTAACAGACGGTTGAATCTTTTTTTTTCATTTTTATTTTATTTTTCAGATATAAAATCTGGTGTGTGTGTTGCATTGAATATAATTTACAAAATATGATGCCTTATCCGAAATAGGGAAACAAAAAAAAGATTCCTTTTTGAAATTATACACATTGCTTATAAACCGTAAATATAAATCGTAAAATATAGAGACATAAAAAATGTTAAATATTATTTCCCTGTTTACAACAATTATGAATACGTCAAAAGGAGGAGTTATTTTGGTCCAGTACATTTACTTTATAACAAGACTTTATTTTATGCGGCCAGCTTTCTATATTGTCTAAATATGGTGTGCACATTTTTTTATATATCATTTTAATACGACCGTTTTTTTTAAAAAAGTATTTTAGAAAGTACATTTATAATTTTGTTTATTTGCGCTATGAGTCACTTAGCTTTTGCCTTTTAAAGGGATAGTGCCACATGTTCTTTATCTCATAGACGTGGTTACAAATATTATATAACTTACAATTGTGATACGATGCAGTTTCGTAATTATATATTAAATTTTTGAGTGACGAGGGTGGTAGAGCTCTTTCGGAAAACCTATAAGTTATGTTAATTTTGTACAAGTGGGAATGAAATTGTAAATTTAGTTATTATGGTCGGCAAGAATCATTATTTAATAAATCATATCTTTTAAATATTAAGGTTATGTTAAAAGGCACTGCATTAGTGAAAACAACTCACGCGGTAAAATGGCATATCTCTGTTTCTCATAAGATTTTAACTAAATAGATGAATCTGAAATTTAACTTGGCAAATAAAAATTGTAATAACCAGCAACTAATACTTGGATAAAGGGTCAGCACACTCCCGCTACAAGTGCGGGTATTTTTTCTAGTATATATATATAATGAAGATACATACATATATTATATATATATGTACTAGTGTAACCCGTCAAAAATTACGAATGTTTTTAAAATGAATATATTTAAGCTGAAATCTATTAATTTTGAAAAAAATACACATCAGAATAATAAATAATGTAATAAATAACTTTTATGTATTTTTAAATCCCTTATATTTACTTCACCGGCGTCTCTCTCTCTCTCTCTCTCTCTGTCTGTCGTTATCTATGTCTTGGGCAGGGCGGGTGGAAAAACAAAAGTAAAAAATGTCCCACTTACCGTGATCCGATCGAGCTGAAATTTGGCACACGGGCCCGTCTCACCCAACAATGCATCGTATCAAAATTTCAGATCGATCAATCGTACCGTAATTAAATTAATGCATTTTTAGTTTATCCTTATATGAGGTATGTAATTCAAATTCATGGTTTGTTATTGTTTTTTCCCCACGTGAGAATTTGAGTTGATGCGTTGACGCGAACCATCGACGTACCCGCGTGCTTTTGTTTACATTTTTACGTGTCATGCTGAGCTCAGTGGAGATGGGAGGTGTGACCGCTCTCGCCCCCCCCCTATATACTTAATCCTTAAATCTTTTAGTGGTTTATTGATCTAGCATGAAGTTAGAAAAAGTTTTGTGTTTGTAAAAAATCAACTAAATACTGTTTGTTATGTCCTTATATTATTGGGATGTATAGTCTCCAAATACTTTGTTTATTTACGGGAAGTTTTGTTTATTACTTAAATCCCTTTTTATTTTAACAATTACGCCCGGGCCTGTCCCCTCTTCTTCAAGGTCCGCTGGGCGGAGATTGTTAGTAAAGAATCGTGGAAGCAAAAACAAAAGTTAGTAAAAGAAATGTCACGCCAAAAATCTTACCATGGTGCCGATCGAGCTGAAAATTCGGCGCGCTCACACGACCCCTGCCGCAATGCCGCTCGAACTTCAACCAGATTGCATCGTGGTGATAATCAATATTCAGATCGATCGTTATCGTGTAACAGTAATTTCTCTCTCGTAATGCAAGTTTGTGTTAAATTAGTTTACTCTCTTATAAGAGGTAGTGTAAATTCAAAATTCATCTGTTTGATGGATTGTTTTGTTCCCACGTGTGAAAGTTTGAGATGAGAAAAAAATGATTAAGAAATAAAAGCTACTTAAGTTTTTAATAATAATGTATTTCGAGGCGAATGTAGAATCATACAGTTGTCTGAGAGAGGGTCATAGAATAGAAAATCTACTAAGCTATATTACTCGCCGAGTCCGCTCGAGTGGTCGCTCCACAAAGACGAGCCCCATATCACTCGATGTGAGTTGAAAATGTTTACTTTAATGTATCCCCCCTCAAGTGTTTTCATTCTGTGTGCGACCCCCCCCCTCTCTCGCACCACTCCGCTACTCTCGTCCTCTCACCTGTCCCCCCTGTTTCTCTTCTCCCCCCCCCCACCCTCTGAGAGATATCCTCCCCTCGTACTCTACAGTGACGGCGCGCACTCTCCCCCCTTTGCATGTAGGTGATCTATTAATTTCGCTCATTAAAAAATGAGATATAATAAATAGCTAGACTTGCCTCTAGTCTGATTAATTTTACTCTCTCATCCACTTAACTCCCCCCCTCTATTCTCGCGCTCTCTATGCTCTGTCAGCGCCCGTCTTGTCAGTATTACTTAGATGACGTCTATAAGTATCCGTAGACTAAGTCTCTAATATTCCCCCCCCGATACACCACCTACTCCCACACTCCCAGACCACCATAGACCGGTCGCGGTCCCCCCACCCCCCCCCACCAATCCCCAACCCATGTCTCCGTCCGCGCCCCTGTCCTATGATCGCTACACCCCTATATAAACACCCTCAATTCGCACACGTCTCCCATCCACGACCATTCCCCATTACAGTCCGCCAGCGCACCACAAAAAGTCTCCCATTTCTAAACCAATTAGGTTACGTAATCTGATTTGTGGTGAGAGTTCGTGAAAATGTAGGTTAAGTTACGTCCTCCACAGTGTGGTCCACTGTCTAAACAATACAAAGCAGTAATACCATATATTAGCTATGAAGCTTGTTCGTATTACACCTCCCAAAGGTCACACCTCCGATAATAGACCACCCCCCCCACCATGATATCATCCCTCACCCGACCACCCCCCTCTCCCATCGCTATACCCCTCCAAACCATAACCCCCCACCCCCCCCATACTCTTACAACCTCCCCGGCATCCCCTCCCCTCCCCCACCCCCCCCCCCCCCCCCCGTTACACCCCAATGATTCTGTTTCTTCAATCTTCTTTTTAAGATCGCTTTTTACTATTTGTTCTATACACTGCGCTTCGTGCAATTAAGTCCTGCACACCGGTCCCGCCGCTGCGCTTTTCGACCAAAAATACTTATGTTTTGTAAACTTCGATACTTTTATTTACCCACTTGCTTTGTAAGCTCTAGCGAACGCCATGAAATTTTGCACGGAAGTTTTTGTTTCACACAAAATTACATTAAAATACAATAGTATCCAATAAATTTTCTAGATCTGATCGGCAAATGTACCGTGAATTGAATATTATTGATTGTTTTTAGTTGTTATTTTTTTTAATTCCATATTGTTTCGGCTTCATGTTACTTTTACCATAATTTTCGATCTTATGCAAACAACCTAGTGTACAATACGGCATACAGGACTCACGGGACAGTATAAAATTCAAATATTTAAGATAGTTCTAAGTCTTTTTAACAACATGAGACCTAAAAGAACAAACTGTTACATTTCGTACTTTGATGTCGATATATTGATTTAAAGAATGCCAATCGACTAGCCTCAATGATAGAATGAGTATGGTCTAAGGTTTCTCGTCGAGTAACTCAGATAGTTATCATGGAGGTCTGATTGATGCGAGTCATATCTTATCGTTCCGCTGGATTATGCTCATGCAGCGCTGTGTCAAGGAATTTGAGTACGCATATGAAAAGTAACCACAAATTATTTATACAGATCGTTTTCGGTGGCGCTTTTTTTTCTTTCTTCTCTCTCTCCTCTTCTTCTTCTTCATCTGTCCGCCTCAAGTATCTACAGATTAGCCAGATTAACGATCGTGGGAGAGGGTACCGAACAAAAGTAACATCCCAGGGCAACCATTTAGCATCAGATCCACATATAAACTCGTACAGAAAAGGCTGAAATGTATAGTGATTTTTTTTTAATTAAACAAATGTAATGTTATCAAGCTAAGTTTAAACTCAGCGGTAACATTGGCCCGAGAACATCAAGGTGAGCGTGAAAAAGCACCGTCTAATTACAGACAGGCGACAGCAGGAGCTAACCCTGAAGTGATAGATAATCTCTTTCTTCTTATCTGTTATCTGTGGCACAGAAGATGCTCCTTCTATACAGAAGATTGTTAGCGTAACCCAACGCCCAGTCCATATGTCTGAGGCCTAGTCTTGCATTTTTATCATCTACATTTGTTTAGAATACAGTATACAGGTGGTGGTATTTCAGGTTTACTCAGGCAACCCATTCCACGTCCCTACATATATATAAATTCCGGGCTGGCGGGCGAGGACGACGAATAATGTGGATGGTGTGTGCCGCTTGCAGTGAGGCGAGAATGAGGTAATAAACGTTTTTTTTATAGCCTATGGCGTATTCGGCAGCAGGTTGTATTAGATTATATGTGGTTGTATCTCGAGTTAGATTCTCTATCTCTCTCTCTTCACTACTCATCTACGCTATACTCTTAATTGCTCTTACTGCTTATGGAGCATGCACTACTGTGCTCTATGTTCTTCTATCCTCTCATGTGTTTTAATGATTTACTTATCACAAGTTCTAATTCTGTTATAGATGTATCAGATAAAGGGGTGGTGAAGATTCAGAAAAAGCTGGTGTTTGCGTTATACACTATTCACACCACACGACCACAGATGTAACATGGTATTTAACATTCGATAAACAAGAGTTCTTTAATTTCTACGTATGATTGAAATTTAACCACTCTCAGCGTTCTACTGTTCACGGACGATGATCTAAAATAAAAAACTGCTGGATTATTGAGTCGATGTCAAGAGATTAGGAAAATTGTATCCAATATGACGCACCCACTGACTAGACCCACGAGGTGCATTAGGTTGTAAGCCTCGTTAATTCCTCGCTGCCTTCTACAAACCCAATCACACCATACCCACCCATCAAAAACCTAACCATAAAAACAAACAAAATCCAAAAACCCACACCC
>CALYLW010002172.1:0-64144 GCA_944989445.1 Ampullaceana balthica | reverse complement strand
TAAAAGTGGTCTGTTACAACAGATAAGAGAATGAGTGAGCCCAAGGCTGGACTTTAACTTGATGGGGCCCAAAGCTATTTTAAGGCCCTTTTGAAGTCTATATATTCTATATCAGTGACAAATATGAAAACAAAATTCCGGGGGCCCCCAAGAAGGTAGGGGCCCTAAGTTATAGCTAGTTTAGCAAATAGGTAAATCCAGCACTGAGTGAGCCGAAGAAACAATTCCGACAATATGGTGTTAATGAATATTTGAAGTATGGCTAAATGTTTGGAAAGAGATACAAAAGGTGAAACGTTATTAACTGAATTTTTTAAATAAAAATTTGAAGTTAAAGCAATACTTTTGACTTTCTGGCATACTTAAAACATTCTGTACCAAATGTATTTTCAGTAAATTGAGTCATTCGTCAACATCAAATATTCAAAAAAAAATGTTAGTGTAAGTTTGCATGGATCACTACATTATGTCATTAGAGCAGTTAATAAAATCAAAATGAATGCCTTGATGAGAGATTATTTGCTCACTATGGTTTGGAAAATGAAGAAGACTATAATGGATTATTTATTCACACTGAAGTACGCTGGTTATCATAACGTACATATTTAAATCGATTTTATGCTCTCTTTGATTCAGTGTCCGAATTCCTGGAAAACAAAGACAATGATCAGCAACACAAGAAACTCAAAAAATGCAATATCCTTTCAGAATTATTTATTTACCCAACTTTAATTAAACTAATTTGAAACTACAACTACTACAAGGTAACCAATTAAATTTAATCAAAACTAAAAGCGTTATATCTGAGTTTGTTGCAAATCTTTTTCTGTGCAAACAAAACTTAGGAACAGGAGAATGTTCTCAGTTTTCAAATCTTTTGAAAATGCAAAATAGAGATAAATATTTCCTTGCTTACTGTCAAAACTTAACGGCTCTCCATGCAGACCTCAGACCTGAACCAAAGATTTGTAGGCATTCGTCACTATTGGATATTTCCGAATGGCAGTTGAACTCTTTAGCGCATGGACAATCACAGGTCCAAAACACAGATGAATACATACTAATACAGGAGCAGCTTATTGAAATATCCGCAAATGAGGAACTAAAACCAATGTTTGGACTAGGATAGCACAAATTCTGGTTACAAAGTCAGTTCCCAATTTTATATCATGCATTATAGGTTATTGTGCAGATTTTTTTTTACTGTTTTCCTGCCTTCCTATTTGGTAGAAAAAAGATTCAGTGGCGTTATGAACCTCATCATAAAATTTTTTTTAAAAATTTAAAAAAATACTAGAAATTGGTGCTCGTGAGGATTTGCGGTTCTTACACACAAACATTGAGTCGGTCATAAATCCTATATATTAAATGGCTAAGTTCCGTGCGGTCATCGATTGCGATTGGTCCCTCAAACACATATGACTCCTACAGCCAATCATATTGAACACGTTTACGCGGACGTTCAAAACGAGTTATTTTTGGTGCAGTATTTCTTCCAAGACTTTATTTTGAGTTATGCACGTTGGGATTTATAGTCAAAATCTCTGTTTTTACGAGTTATTTATTTTAACTAACACTATTAATGAATAGTAATTTTGACGTAATGCACATGTATGCCGGTCGAGACGGCTGTTGGATGGGAGTTACAACATGTCACTGAACGGTGGCGGAACGTCCATGGACGGGCTTTGTTGCTCGTACACTCATAAAATCTCATCACGTTAATCCACGTTATTAATTGTTTTCAATTTATTCTTAAACAAAAGTGATAATTTAAATAAATACCGTACTTTTCATCAAAATGTTGCTTTTGTAATTTGTGAAGTTGCATTTATAAAGTGTTTTTTTTCACTTGGGGGTCCGTGGCGAAGTTTTGAGTATAAAAAGGTCCGTGAGTCAAAAAAGTTTGGGAATCACTGTCTTAAATCAATCATTGTGGAACGAAGATAATTTTTTTTATCAACTTCAGTTTGGAGAAGCTCCTTTCACAACTAGATACACTGATAGCAATTCCTGAAAACATTCTTATCAAAATTACAATGTTGAATAGATCAAGGGGGCTTTCCCCCGTTTTTTCTAACATAATGCCTCTTCTTGTAGTGTAGGTACAGCCGGGGCTGATCTTAGGGTACTGCAACCTATGCGGCCGCAGTGGGCCCCGCGCTTTCATAGGCCCCTACTATCTTAATTTTCACTTATTATCCTTATTAATACCTTGTCCCTACCCAAACTGGGCCCAGCGCAGTACTTTTCGCAAACTAAGCCCTATAGGGCCCCGCAATTGCTAATACTGGCTCTTTGTACAACCATAAAAATCCGGCTCATTTTTCTCTCAATATTGAACTGTTCTTTATCAATATATAAATAAAGAAATTTATTTGATGTTCAAATTTTTCATTTAGTAGGTTACATGGTATTATACACGAATAGTTTCTTGCATGAACATGCAACTCATCAACGCGTTCTTTTATTTTCTTTTATAATTCCATACACGGATAAAAACAATTCTCGTTGTACTTCTCGTTCTAAAGATATAATCACGTCTTCTTAATTTTCGCCACTCATATTTTTTCTCCTTCTAGCTCGGCGTTCAGTTGATATTTCCAACTCTCTATAACAGCGTTCTGTATTAGCACATCTCTTTGTTCCATGAAATGGGTTTGCATTAATTTTTAAAAGAATCGGGTTCCCATAAATTGAGATAACATAGAAAAGAAAAAGATTGCATTAAACTAAGTAAAATTCCAGCATCTGATCTCGTTTTACTAATTACTTCTTCGGAGGTCAATTTTTTCCAAGTATGTCTTTTTCAAAATGATTTATGCTATTTTGGTGTTTATTAACGGAGAAATTTGAATATTTTCATGTTCTTGCCATAAATCTAAATAATTTTCCATAAAATAGACGAATTCAAATTATTTACACAATTATTTGCACCATACTTTAATTGGATAGGTGTAAAATGTTTAATGAATAACCGTATTTTAATGAAAAACACAAATTGTATCTGTTCTACTGTAATGCAATAAAAAATATTTAATTTTGAGTAATTTACCTTACAATATTTTTCTAAAAACTGAAACAGTAATATAAAATACTACTTGCAAGTTAAACACAATGTTTGAACAACCATGTTATGTAGGTACTTGTTAGCGCATCATTCTGCGCATGTCGAAATTTCAAGCAAAAACTGTCTTGGCGATATTAATAGCACATATTATTCGGCTCATAGGTGATGTTTATGTGTTTTCTTTTGTTCTTGTGTCGTATACCGCTTAATTTTCAAAAAAAATATTTACCTTTCTTGAGTGATTTTAATTTTTTGAGCGGTATAAATATTGCTCGAATCCGTTAATTAACTCTCGAAATAAAGAATATTTTTGTTTCACCTTGGATTTCCCCCTTCAAAAGAAAAAAGTGCGGCTGTTGGAAATGACTCTACCTTTCAAATGCCCACAAATGCCGCCCTAATATGTGTACCGCCCGGGGCAGACAGCACCCACCACCCCTCCAGCTATGCCACTGGCCCAAGTTCTAGGTGTGGTTAGACTTGGTAAACTATATAATAAATAAACAAACGTCTTGTGGTTAGTGTTGGGTAAACCACACAAATACATACATAAAAGCATGTGGAATTCGGCAGTCTGTTTAGGTTTTCAAGCCTTTTCAAGTATATCTGAATTTATGTATGCGTGTCTATTTATAATCGTTAGAGATCAACCATGAAATAAGCAGTAATCCATAAATGACAGCTTAGCGTTTTTGCAGTATTATCCAAACATACATAAACAGTACAAATAATCTTTCAACTATTTGGATGAAAAAAAGTACCATCTTTGGCATATATGCAGTGCATTAAAGCGATATTTCCCGTCAGCGCTGCACCAAAAAACACCAGTTCTTACAATTTACGATAATATCGCAATCTTCTTGCTAAAATTTTTGTGCCAAGATGAGTTTTAAATAATTTTATTCAACTTCTTTTAAAATTTAATTTACAATTATATGAGATAAAAAATTATATTTGTGTCACTTCAAACCTTATTTATAGTACATTAGACTAATGTTACAAATTTATATTTGGTTTGACACATAGATTATAAATTGGTATATGTTTGAAATTAAGCAAACTATCAAATACATACGATGATTGTTGTTTGTACATATCTCTAAATGTTTCACATCGTTCATGGTCTTTCGTTCACATTTCGGAAACTTAATATATCCAAGTGGCACTCCACTTGACCTAGATCCCTATATCTAGGGAGACAATGTCAATAAATGCAATAATTCCCATACCAAGTGGTTAACACTGAATCCAATAACCACAAAATCACGTCTTTATTTCATGTTATATTTCTGATGTGTATAAGATTAATAAATTGAACGTAGAACAACAAGTCTACACTATTAGCTTTATGTCCACACTACTACATACCTCAAATTTTAACATATGTACAACTATAAATATTTTCTGAAAATATTACTTTTTATAACAACTGTGTTAATAACAAGAAGCTTGGAGTAGACTGTAGACATTTTATAACAACTGTGTTGATAACAAGGAGCTTGGAGGAGACTGTATACATTTTATAATACCTATCTTAATAACCCCTCGTTCTAACTCGACCGTCTTGGACCACGCTCAAAACTCATGTCTTACTGATTGCTGTCACAACTGTCTCCACTGACCTCTCGCATGCTCTCTGACTACACACTCCCGTGATTAGAGATCACTAACTAATAAAAACAACCCATAAAAACAACGTTTTTGACTAAAAATCAATTATATATATGAGACCTAAATAAAAGTATTGTTTATTTTCAATATAATACGCACCACGCGACAGACTGTGACACAGCCATGTGAAATAGAGGGCTGGAGTGAACCAGTGAGCCGTGGAGGTCAACTCTAGCAGACGACTAAACATGCTATATAGAGATAAACTAAAAATTGCTTAATTTAATTACCATACATTCGATCGCTCTGAAATTTTGATATAATGCATTGTTAGGTAACACGAGTCTATGTGCAAAATTTCAGCTCGATAAAATCACGGGAAGTGGGTCATGTTTGAATTTTTTTCCGCCCTACTGACGACCACGAGCCCAAGACAGAGAGAGGGAGACAAGATGGTGAAGCTAATAAAATTGATTAAAAAATCATTCCTTGTGCACTCGTATTTATTACAAACTGGCCGTTCTCTGTCACAATTTCTTTTCGGACTCAAGCCCATCGTATCTTACTGAACTTTTGTCGGTCTACTCACCCACTCGCAAGCTAAGATCTTCTGCAGACACACGCGTTCTCTCTGTTCCTACGACACGCACCAAAACGTTTGGTGAAAGGTCGTTCTCTTTTTGTGCAGCCAAACAATGGAATTCTCTACCATTACACATACGTGGTATTCAAACAACCAAGTCCTTCAAGACTGCACTTAAGACACATCTTTTCAAAATTTATTTTTAAAATTGATGAAACAACATTTCTTGTAAATGATTAACGTAGCTTATGTATAATGTATTGTAATTGTGTGTGTTTGTTGTGATATGAATGTTAATTTAATACTTATAAGTATGTTATTTCTTTCATGTAAAGCGCTGTGAGCCCAGTTCCTTACTGGGATACAACGCTATATAAATAATCAATTTATTATTATTATTATTATTTACTAATGTCATCATGCATTCACCCTAGTGACTCTCATACCTGACAATAATGTTTGAGATTGAATAAGAAATGAGATTTGATGTATTGATTTATGTGAGAGAAAACCTGCCATGGTCATCCAACTTTTTGTATTTATTAAACATTTTATGTAAATTCCAGTACACCGCTTACAAATATGATGTATACTTTTGTTATTGCATACTATGAAGATGTCATTTTATTGGAATTCCTATCAATTGCAATCAAGAGATAATAATTTATTTATATATTTACCCTCAATTATGGCTGACGCCTAACGCTAAGGGACATCACTCTGCTTTTTTAAAAATTGAAAATATGGACTTAAAATCGTAAGCATTTTGGTGTTCAGACTAACATTAATCAAACATCGCACGAACCTTTGACGTCCACATGTGTGTTGTAAACAATGCTGGCTGACTCAAAGAGTTATTTTTTGGTGCAGTAATTTGGTGCGCTGCTTTCTAACATTAGTTTAAAAAATCGTGTTGTGAAAAAAAAATATATATATATAAATACTTTAAGTACATTTCTGAAATATTTCTGATTTAGCATACAAGGTTAAGTTACTTGGGCTTTTGACCCAAAAAACGTGGGCGGCGTAGTCGCCCTACAACCCCTATTATAAAATACTTTGTGTACATTTAAGGAAGTTTAATATTACGAATTTATGATACAAGGACAAGTTAGTTGTGCTTTTGAAAAATGTGGGCGCCTTTTCATCACCATCATCCAGTCACATATAGCTTCTACACAGTGGGTTCTTAAAACTTAATTACTGCACTTATGTTGATAAACATTTTGAATATTTGTTTTTTTTATTATAATTCTTAATATTATTTTATGCGGGGACACGGTGGTCGAGTGGCAGCGCGCTCGACTGGCGTACCGATGTTCCAGGGTTCGAATCCATGTGAAGGCAGGGATTTGTTCCCGGGGCCTAAGACGTCCCTTAGTAACCCAGCTCCGAATGGGCACCTAAAACTAGCTAGGCGGCTAGGCAATGTGTGGAACCCTCATAGCCGTGGCCAGTGAACGCTGCATCACTTTCCAACCGATCATCCGTCATGGTCTGTGGACGCAATTATCTTCTGCATAGAAGGAACGTCTGTATAGATAAGATAAGAGGATATTTGTTAAATTATTTTAATTATACATAATATATCTTACAAAAACATGAGTTGGTGCAACATTTGAATTTCAACCATGTACACTAGTCAATGTTTTAGTATGTTTCAGATAGTTTGAATTAGAAATCCATTCGTTGAAGTGGGTAAATAATGTTTACTTTGCTTGTTTCTCTTTTCATGTTCTTATTAACAGGTAACACAATCTGTTGGAATGGATACAACTTTTTCTTGAAAAGACTCATAAAAAATATCATACACACACATGTAACAATTTGTCTGAAAATGAACATTTTTTCTGAAAACATTTGATATAGTAAAATGTTGTAGCATGGCATAAAGTGTACTGGGTGGTAGCACTGTGTAACACATAAACAAGTAACAAATACACGTTTAAAATAAAATGTAATTTAATTAATATTGAGCTAGATATGTGCACTACATCTAAGAAGGACGTTCTAAAAACAACTAGTGTACATCTTTTAACATTTTTATATTTTAATTTGGACACAATAGTTATAAAACACAACAATACCTAAAATAGACTATTTTATAATAAGTGATTAACTATATTACACATATGCAATTTATCGGATTAGTAAAAAATCAGAGAGAGAGAGAGAGAGAGAGCATTTTATAAATAAACTTTTATTATTATATCGGATTTTCATTGAAACTTCGTTTCCCTTAACCGCAGCAGCACAAAACACTGAACTGAAATATTTAAAACAAAACTTTAATTGATAAAACTAAGCAATATAAATGGCACAATTTTTATAAGCAAGCAAAACAATTAAACTTTGGAAAATAATATATAAATGAAAATTAAATGTAGTAATCATCTATATATAGTTATATATATGTATACACGTATATGTATTTACAATTTTATTTATCATGGGATAGAACTGGAAATAAAGATTTTAAAATATATCGTGGATGTAAGACTGTCTACTTTAGTTTGCGTAACTTATCAAATCAGAGTATATGAGTGATTACGTGAGCATCTTTTTAGAATTGTTAGAAATGTACACTGGAATAAGCAGTAAGTAACAAATAATACCAATTATTAAATGGGAATTATTTTTTTCTGTAAAGAACAGTTCATCATCATCATCAGTCCCGTGACCGTTGCGGTCGTTAGGGGGAGCGCATCGACACATCAACAGATAACGATCTCCATATATGCCTATTTTGAACGGCGGCCAATAATTAATGAATTTTCAACCCTGTCCATTCCTTTACGTTGGCGACCTCTTCACCGTCCCCCTTCTACAGTGTAGTACATGTACCAGGACATCAGCGTAACGTTCTTGTAGTATATGTACCAGGACATCAACATCACGTTCTTGTAGTACTTGTACCAGGATATCAGCGTCACGTTCTTATAGTACATGTACCAGGACATCAGCGTCACATTCTTGTAGTACATGTACCAGGACATCAGCGCCACGTTCTTATAGTACATGTACCAGGACATCAGCATCACGTTCTTGTAGTACATGTACCAGGACATCAGCGTCACGTACTTGTAGTACATGTACCAGGACATCAGCGTCACGTTCTTGTAGTACATGTACCAGGACATCAGCGTTACGTTCTTGTAGTACTTGTACCAGGACATCAGCGTCACGTTCTTGTAGTATTTGTACCAGGACATCAGTGTCACGTTCTTGTAGTACTTGTACCAGGACATCAGCGTCACGTTCTTGTAGTACATGTACCAGGACATCAGCGTCACGTTCTTGTAGTACATGTACCAGGACATCAGCGTCACGTACTTGTAGTACATGTACCAGGACATCAGCATCACGTTCTTGTAGTACATGTACCAGGACATCAGCGTTACGTTCTTGTAGTACTTGTACCAGGACATCAGCGTCACGTTCTTGTAGTATTTGTACCAGGACATCAGCGTCACGTTCTTGTAGTACTTGTACCAGGACATCAGCGTCACGTTCTTGTAGTACATGTACCAGGACATCAGCGTCACGTTCTTGTAGTACATGTACCAGGACATCAGCATCACGTTCTTGTAGTACTTAAAAGCTTCTTGGTTTTTCAAGTAACTTGTTTTTGAATTGTCTCTGAGGATTTATTTAGCCACCCCTCTAAAATTACCGCTCTGCGCAGGCCCTCGCCTCTTTACGCCTTTGGCTAAAATACTGATTGTTATAATTGAAGTAATTCTGAAATAATGCATGCTGTATACATGTCATATTTAATGGAAGACATAAACATTTATAACTACATCGTACACAGTTAATATATTTAAAGAGCGATTCTATTTTAGCCATTAAGATTTTATTTCAAACAAAGTCTCTCACGTTATATTTATGAGTATGGTAGAAATGGAGTAATACATAAGTTAAGTAAATAAGGCTAATAAAGCGGTAATGACACTTATGGTAATAAAGGAACTGATCATCACAACAACTGTGACAGGCAGAAAAAAAACTGTTTCCCGAATAATCCGCATAACATGCGGAGGGAGTCAATTAATTGGTGTTTCTGTTTATCAATTATTCACGTTATTACGTTGTTTTATAGTTAATGTTAGTGAAACAATTAAGATAACTTCTATAAGTAATGTACTTTCATTAACTAAACGGACAGTTAAGTGTTTAATCAGATAGTCATACTAATGGTTAAATGAATGTTATTTTTTAGAATATTATCCGATGTTAAAGAACAAAAAGATATTATAGCTTAGCTGAGAAATTAACATCTATGCTGATGATTTGTCTTTTTCAAAAGTTCAAGGTCGACGAAACTGAATAACAAAACGATATCAAGGTGACATTACTTTTCATGGACATCTAAACAGTTTTATGTCTGACATAATGATGTTATAAGACAATCATATTAGTTCAATAACAAAGTATAAAATGCAATATTTCTAATAACACCTAAACAGTTTTATGTCTGACATAATGATGTTATAAGACAATCATATTAGTTCAATAATAAAGTATAAAATGCAAAATTTCTAATATTTCTTACCACGTCACAGCTAAACAAAATTTATTTAAACTACAACAAAACCTTCATGTGAAGTGGCCAAAATAAATTTAACACATGTCTTAATCGTCTGAAACGTTGTAATATATTTGATATTTAGGAAAAATTGAGATTTAATATTATGATTTATGTTAAAAAGAAACCTGCAATTGTACATGCCGCTGTTTGGAATTATAAAACTATCGTTAATAGTTCGTGTATTTCACAAGTATATATTAATTTATCAAATCTACGTATGCTATAAAATTTTGTTACTGCAGCTTATCGAAGGTTATTTTTAATAGTCCTTTGAAAATACAACCAATACATATTAGAAGCATACGATGCATATACTATAACCTATATATGCAATAAAAGTATCCTTCAAATTTAAAAGTAGTATATTTTAATATATTGTAAAATTATAATTGATGCGCATTAAAATTGAATTTCCCAGCAATGACGCACCACAAAGCACCGAGTCTGATGTATTTAATATGACATTGTGTTTAGAAAAATGAGCAAGTTAAATAAGAACATTGTAATATAAAACAAAATCAATTGAAAGTGTATTTTAATTCTATAACACATAATATTAATAACGTTTGATTTATATATGTTTCATGGTCGGTAAATAACAATTATTGCATAGAAAAATAAAATAAAAATAAATTGTAGATTTTTAAAATCATAATTATTTCAAAAATATAAAAACTCTGATATGTATTCATTTAGTGTGGTTAATATGAATGTGTACTTGTTGAACAGTATATATGACATATTTCCCTTTTTCTTAAAAAAAGAAGGACTTCTATTTTACTTAAGTGGCAAGCCACTTGACTTCGATCCCTACAATTAGGGATACAATGTCAATAAATTGCTAGCATTCCTTTACCCATATACACTGTGCCTAATTAGAACATTCACTTGTCTGTAGTTCAGACTATAAATAGTTTTTTGGTAAATCATAAACTCGTCCATTAATAATAAAATCACAAAATGCATATTGACTTTGTCTTTGATCAAATAACTACATAATTTCAGCACATTTTAGGATTCTCTAGTGTTTGTGAACTATTCTCAATATTATATATTTACTTTTGAGAACGAAATTATACTTTTTTTTTCATTGTACTAGTTAAAAATATTTACTTGAGGTTAGAGGAAAGTTTATTATTTTTCTTTCTTATGTTGTAGGGTTCGCTATCTAGTGGAATATCATACCAACGAATTAACATAGGTAACTTAATCCATCATAAAATATAAAACCGTGGTAGTTTTCATACATAGTTTTCTACCATTTTATATAAGGTACATTTTAAATAGAATTACACTAATTTTGCAGTAATTTAAACTTTTAATAAAGGGGGACATTTTGGAAGAAAAAAAAAGATGAATTTTAAAAAAGAATAGAAATATTTATAGTGGGACAGAATAGATAATACAATGAAAATGATTAACAGACAAATGAACTGAAATAAAAAGATGATCAATTAATATGAGAACGTGACATCGAAGTCTTTCTTTACGTTTGTGAGTACCATCTGTGGTTAGAATTTAAACGAAATTTGCGATTTCTGTGTGTGCATTTTAATAAATAAAATATATTATTACAGTCTTTTACCAGTAGCGTTGTCTAAATTGACAGTAGAAAATTTAGAACATCCAAGTAGCAATGGTTTGTCAATTTATAAAATTTTAAAATTTACTTTTAAAATATAGTAAAAAAAACGTTTAAATTTGGGCTGGTATCGATTATTTTAAATTTAATCGTTAACTTTTGAAAAATTAACGATTAATTTCATGAATTAATCGTTAATTTCGAATTAAAGCCAAAAATTAAAATTTATGACGTCATTAAACTGGACAGCCCAAAGGAAGTAACAAAAACAGGTAATTGACATTTTTTTTGTAAAATAATATTTTGAACTAATTTTTATTTTATTAAATCCATTTCTACATAAATTAATAAATTATAATAATACGCGGGAGCATTTTGTAAGTTAAAAATATAAAAATTGTTATTAATAATTAATTATTTTTTAATAAATTGAAAAAAAAATATTATAAATATTTTCTTAAATTTTAATCGAATTTTTATCGATTAAAATTATTTTTATCCATATGTAACTCTAATCGATACAATTTTTAACGATTGATCGAGAAATTAGTCGTTAATTTTCGCAGCCCTATTTTAAATGGGATTAATTTTTGTGTAGCGTCTCAAGAAACTAGCACATGCCAAAACTTAGACACACAAAAATTTATTGTGTAACCCAGATCACAGTAATATGGAGATCTGGGTTGAGGTGAGGCACATGATAAGTTAGTTAGAGATTCATGTACCGCTGTATTATTTAGGCATTAAGTCAATTACTTTACGGAATGTTAGAGCCCAAGAGACTGAAGGTAAAGCTGAGAGGTGGGCTTTGTTATTGATGACGTACGCCGTTGTGTGTGTCAAATGATTGTAATCTCGTTTCCCAAAGATAGAAAAGCCAAACGTGCACGAAAAGAACGTGGAACGATGATACAACTTTCCCTATTAACTCTATAAACGTATCCCTTAGTTAACATTATTTGTACTTATTTATTTTTAGGCTATTTTATTTAATTGTTCAAAATTATTTATGTTTAGTGTCTGATAATGTTGTAATGTACTGCAATGGAGTATTTGAAATTATAAATTTAATTTTAAAGATTTTTGGTTCACTGTAATAAAATATACTTTTGAAATGAGGAAAACACAAGTTTCAGTGACATTTTCACACACACAAAGACGCACATACACACACACATGTATATATTAAAACTATGGGTGTTCCGATATATAAAGTGAAATATATGTATGTATGTATTTAAGTTTGTATGTATGTATGCATGTATGCATGGATGCATGTTTAAATGTATGCATGTATGCATGTATGCATGGATGCATGCGTGCATGTATGTATGTGCATGTGTATTTTTGAATGGTGTAAGTATGTTTAATATTTCTTTTTATTATAGTTGAAAGATACATTTTGCAATAATAGTTTTTGTAATGAAACTATTGATGATTTTTTTTAAATAATATTTTCTTACTATACGAATTTGCAATTGTAGCTTAATTCTTATACATGAAGTATGTTATACCAACTAAAAAGAAAAGATTACCTTGTAGTTGTGATTTGTTTGTGTCAAACCTCATTCTGTTTATTTTATACCCTGAAACTTTATAATATTTTAGAATATCTGGCAATATTATGTTGTAACATCAAAGTACCATTTAAAGACTTTGTAAAATATGTTAACCGATAGATACAATTTTCGTAATTATTTTTTTCTCTTATAGACCAATCTCTAGATTGGTATGTCCTTATTTTTATAATTAGTTTAGACACTTTAGTAGGAGGACGCATAAATTATACACATAAAATTTAATGTTGGTCATGATTATTGGAGCAAACGTCTAAATTTTATGTTACAAGCCAAAGCTGAACTGATTTTCTACACATCAATGAAATGCTTATAAATTGAGTGTTTAAAAACTGTTATTTCTGTTAAAAAATCAAATTCGTAAAGAAAAATAATAAACTTGGAAAGTAAAAAATAATTTCATAATCGTTAAATGAGAACATTTATTCGTGCATGCTGATGTTATGAAAATAAGGTTCAATAATTGCGCTGCATTTCTGAATGTTTTAAACATGGTTTCATTTTAAAAATGTATTTGTGTGTGTACGCAAACTTTTGATTAAATAAAAGTAATCTCAATTCATGTTCTTTCCTTACAAAGCATTTGTAATACACACACATATATATATATAAAATTATGTTTATAATTGCTTACATGGACTATGTGTCACAAATACTTTCTTCAACTGCAAAGCAATCCACCAAGTGTCATGGAGGCATCCCCGCTCTAAACACTGGCACCAACTAGATCTCATCATCACAAGACGCACACAACTGGCCAGTGTCCTCCTCACACGCAGTTACCACAGTGCAGACTGCGACACAGATCACTCCTTAGTGGCTAGCAAGGTAAGGTTACTGCCAAAGAAATTGTACCGCAACCAAAACAAGGGAAAACCACGCATAGGCATCTGCTCCACCAAGAATCCAGAGAGAACAGCAGAATACACCCAGAGACTAAAAGAAGCTCTTGTACAAATGCCACCAGTAGACACTATTGAGTCCAAGTGGTCACATCTGCGGGACACCATATATGGCTCAGCTATTGCGGCATTCGGCAAGAGAGAACGCAAAAGTGCAGACTGGTTTGAGGCCCACTGGGAGGAAATGAAGCATGTCACCGATGTAAAAAGAAAGGCTCTTTTAGCCTATAAAGACAGGCCTTGCCCAGAAACTCTACATTCCCTTAAGAGCGCCAAGAAAAATGCCCAGCAGGCAGCTCGCCACTACGCTAACACGTACTGGATCAATCTAAGTTCCAGCATACAGTCAGCTGCTGATAGAGGCGATACAAAGGCTATGTACGAGAATATAAAACAAGCAACAGGCCCTCTGACCTCCAAGACAGCACCCTTAATGTCAAAAGCAGGGGAAATTATCACTGATCGGGACAAGCAACTCAAACGGTGGATCGAGCACTACCTGCAATTGTACGCAACTATAAACCATGTCTCAACTGCTGCCCTGGACGATATCCCAGACCTGCCGGTCATGGAAGAGCTCGATAGCCTACCCACAATGGTCGAGCTAAGTAGAGCCATAGATTGCCTAGCCTGCGGGAAAGCCCCTGGTAATGATGGAATTCCACCAGAAGTTCTCAAATGTGGAAAAGAAATACTTTTACAACCTTTGCATGACCTCCTCACTCTGTGCTGGGAACAGGGGCAGATACCACAGGAGTTAAAAGATGCCAACATCGTTACACTGTATAAAAATAAAGGAGACAAGAGTGACTGCAACAACTATCGTGGAATCTCTCTCCTCAGTATAGTTGGAAAGGCCTTCGCCCGAGTTGCATTGACACGCCTGCAGACCCTAGCATCGCGTGTACTCCCAGAATCGCAGTGCGGCTTTCGAGCCGGAAGATCAACCATAGACATGATCTTCTCTCTGCGCCAGCTGCAGGAGAAATGCAGGGAGCAACATATGCCTCTATACATCGCGTTCGTCGACCTAACTAAAGCTTTTGATCTTGTCAGCAGAAGCGGCCTTTTCCAGATCTTAGTAAAAATAGGCTGCCCTACACATCTGCTTAACATCATCAAGCAATTCCACGAAAACATGCAGGGCACAGTGTGCTATAACGGTGCCACCTCCGAGGCTTTCCCAGTAAGTAGTGGAGTAAAGCAAGGCTGCGTGTTGGCACCTACTCTATTCGCAATATTCTTTTCCATCTTACTCCAGTATGCCTTCAAGAACAACAGCGAGGGGATATACATACACACCAGAGCTGACGGGAGATTATTCAATATTGCCCGACTTAAAGCCAAGACCAAAATAAGGAAGATTTTGCTGCGTGAGCTCTTATTTGCAGACGATGCCGCCTTAATATCCCACACAGCAGACGGCCTGCAGAACCTTGTATCCAGCTTCTCCGCTGCCTGCAAAGAGTTTGGCCTGACCATAAGTATAAAGAAAACCAACATTATGGCACAGGATGCTGCCTCTCTCCCGACTATCACCATTGACGACTGCAACTTGGATGCTGTTGACAGTTTTACTTATCTGGGATCAAACATCTCGAGCACCCTCTCACTGGAAGATGAGATAAGTAGTAGGATAGGGAAGGCAGCAACTGTTATGGCTAGACTGTACAAAAGAGTCTGGTCCAATGCCAAACTCACAGCAAGGACTAAGCTGCAGGTATACCAGGCCTGCGTACTGAGCACACTCCTCTATGGATGTGAGTCTTGGACCACCTATACCAGGCATGAAAGAAGGCTCAATAGCTTCCACCCAATCACCTCAGATGCCTGCGCCGCATCCTAGACATCAAATGGCAAGAGAAAGTCCCCAACACAGAGGTCCTGGCTCAAGCAAGCATGAGTAGTATTGCAGCAATACTAAGCCAAAGACGCCTCCGTTGGCTTGGACACGTCAAGAGGATGCAAAGTGGTCGCATACCCAAGGATGTGCTCTACAGCGAGCTGGCGACAGGGAAAAGGTCGGTTGGTCGGCCATGTCTCAGATACGTGGACATATGCAAGAGAGACATGAAAGTAGCCAACATTGATATACAAAACTGGGAAAACCTGGCAGAGGATAGGTCCATGTGGCGGGCTATAGTGAAAGAAGGATCACTAAGAGCAGAGGAGCAAACTAGGGCAGAAGCAGTCGGGAAAAGAGCGAGGAGAAAGGCCAGGAAACACCGCCCCACTGCTTTCGTGTGTGTGTCATGCAGAAGAGACTGCCACTCAAGGATTGGTCTCATCAGCCACACCAAGAGCTGCAGATAATAAAGATAAATCTATCGTCTTTCGTAGACGGACAGATGCCATACAACATAAGTTTACATTTGTTGTCATCCCTTGTTATAGTGTCACCTAGTGCGGTCAGTGCCACCAGCACCACCCATCTATTGACGCATCGCCTCTGCGTCTCACAAAACACTACATAGCCCACAGAGTTTTAAATAAATAGATGTAAAACAAAGTTTTTTTAATATAAATCCCTTATATATGAGACATAACTAAAAGTAGTGAGTATGTTTAAACGCGACATTTACAGACTGAAACAGAATTATCTCCCCTGGTTTTAAACCCGGGCGCAGGGACGGTAGGGGTGTGAACATCGACGGTCGGCGTGAACGCGTGAACGGAACTGGCACATGAAAGAATTATAAACAACTAGTCGGTTCGGATGTCCGATTAAACTTACAAAGCAAGTTAATCTAAGGGATTTAAAAACACTGTATAATCAGGTCATAGGTTAAACAGGTCAGTTTGGGTAGCCCAATTTTGTTTCCCCCCTGTGCGGTTACTTAGTAAGGTTGCCCCACCCCCTTTCCCCCGACTTCGACGGTGGATGTCTGAACACCCGACGTTTGTGTGACTTTAACGTTAATAGTAGCAACACAAACCCATGCCTTTAAAGACGCAATCCTTGAACGTTAATAGTAGCAACACAAACCCATGCCTTTAAAGACGAAATCCTTGAACGTTAATAGTAGCAACACAAACCCATTCCTTTAAAGACGCAATCCTTGAACGTTAATAGTAGCAACACAAACCCATGCCTTTAAAGACGCAACCCTTGCTTTATGAAACAAAACAAGTGCCCTTATAAACAAAAAACTCCATGTGCGTCAATTTGTACAGCGGGGAAAAATCAAGTAATACATCAATTTTTCAAATTATGTCACGCCCCTCAGAGGTGTCAAATTGCATGGTCCTCACCCCCTCATATCTGTGTATATCCACGCCACTCCATAAATAGTATTACAGTAAACATGTGTGAATATTGCAGCAATTCAAATTTAAATGTAAGTATTCTTTATTCTTTTGTTTTGAATGATCTCTTTGTTTTATAGCGAAAGTGTGACAGCGGCAGATTTATTTTGGGGGAGACATTATTTGACAGGGTAGAGAAGGATTATTTTAATCGGGGGGAGGGGGGAGTGGGATGTGGAATGTGTTGTTCGTCCATCGTGATCAATTAAAATAACTATCTACATCCTATTTATGGACCTTGGCTGTTTGGTGAGTTCATTGGTGGCTTATAAAACAATATTGATTCATATCAAGTTGTAAAGAAATAAAACAAGGAGTTAAAAATGTCAAATTGGGTTTCTTTTTAAAAAAAAGTTTAGGATTTCATAACGAAGATGAAAGTTGTTGATATAATTGACGCTAATATGTCCCAGAATTTGTTCTTGTCATTGTTATACTGTGACGTCACCTATAGGAAATACATCAACGATGTAGACGAAATGACGATATTTTAGTTAGCTAAATGTTAGTGTTCTTAAACGTAAACCTAACAATAATTTAAAAACTTGCTGTTTATATAACTGTACAGTCGTCAAGAGAACTTCTTTTATAAGTGAAATTCAGATCTAGATTGATGCCATTAAATAAAAGAAAGTATCTCACAGTGTTGGCTGTGGTAGGTGTGGGGAATAGTTGTTAGAAAAAAGCCATCAAACTATAATATCAACAATGTTTCAACTTTCCAGTAACTCAAATGTCTTTAAAATATGCCTTCAAGAAGAGCACTACCACACTAGAGTTGATGCCCTTGACCACGTGACGTACGTCAATGACGTGGGAGAGTTATGCGCTCACCAATTTAGAAAATACCACGTGTTTCCATCCACTCTGCTCAGTTCAGTGCTTCCCTGTCCGAGAAAGCTTAACGGCTGTCACACGTGGACTTACTCAGAGGAGCTTACCAAGAGGCTGTACAGATTGGAGGTCAACGTCTACACGTCAGGGGCGTCACGTGCCCCATACATAAGTAGTCAGACGTACTGCGTGCCCCATGATCATTGGTAAACAATACAGACATCACTGTTAGATATAGGTATGATATGAAGAGAGACGTTAGTTTATTTGACATGAAATGGTGATAAATAAGTAGGCGATTTGTGATTTTAATATTTGCCATACTTCTTTATCTTATCATTATCTAGAAAATGTTGATAATTATAAATTAAATGTTACTTGTTATTTTTTCTTAACGATTACTTATATGATGATATATCCCTTCAAAGCCCACTATATTTTCTGGTGCTTGGAAAATTATTTTATCTAGTATACATGCTTACTTCCGGTAAGGAATTGATTTCAAGGTTTATTGTTTATTATTTTATTTTGTTGTCATTGTGACCTTGACATTACTTTCCTTATTCTTTCCACGGGTTTCACAATGGGCTTTAATGGAATAAGTACAACTCTTTTATTTGCAATTAAACACGTAATATATGTAATGAATTAATAATCTAACATTTATTCAAATTAAAATTAACAATATCATGTAAATAGGCATCAAGTAGTTTGTCTTTGAAGTTAACCAAAGAAAAACATTTTATTTGTTATACCTTTTTATTTTTTTTTACATCGTTGACGCTAATCATTTTTTATATGAACTTGATGACAGTATCCATCTATCCATAATTCTAGAAGAGTTTATGGGGATAGTTATATTTATTTCATGGACAATCTGTTCTTCATTAAAATGATCAAATTTAAATTTCATGTCTTTTTAGTCTTATATATGAATCAGAACACAGAACGAGTACCGTTCTCCAACTCTTTTAGTACTTTTCTTAGTGACAGGAACAATAAGTGTATATAGAAGATTGTAACTGACGAAAAGAAAGAAAGAACATCACTAAGATAGTACTAATAGTAAGTACAGCGTCACATTAATACATGAAAACTACACAAAATTGTCGCGTACAGCCAAATTAATGACGTCATGTACCATAATTAATTTGACCGACTAACATGTTAATAACACTTTTTTATATCATTTTGTAAATATTTGTCTATTAATTATACTCCTACCATGCATAGGATTATTGCGTCTTTCGCTTGCCGACAGTTTAAATCTAGTCTTGCATTTTTAATAAAGTTTTAAATGTTGACAGGTACAAATATGAAGTTTGCTGGTGGATAAATAAATTGTGATAATAGAATTAATGGGAAAATATTGTGTCAACACTTTGAGTCAGACTTATGTAGAACTATTTTCTTACTTCATTCTTGAATGGCATCTATGATGCACTTTTTAAATTACCTGACTTACTGGACTGATGAAATATATGAAACGAGATACCACCCGCGGCGAAGGATACGCCGCAGATATACTCATCATAGATGGTGCAAAGAACTGATGAAGGGGGGGGGGTGAGAGAAAGGACACAAATAGCAGCACAAAGTAATGGGGAAAAAAATGCAGAATAAACATTTTAAAAAAAAATAGAAAAAAAAATTCACGCTAGGGCTTGAACTCAGGACTTTCCGCGCGATGGCGGACGTGATAACCACTACACTGCGAATCATATGTTATTATGTGAAGGAATAACGCAAGTGAACGCAAGAAATATTGTTCAAAATAAATACACATCAGATTTAAAAATAACGTAATACAGAACTTGCATTTATATTATTTATTTTTATTTTATTCATTTCTTTCCCTATTGAACAATTGTATGCGGCCGTTCCAAAAGAGTTCTTTATTGGTGCAGTAATTTGGTGCGCTGCTTTCTAAAATTAGTAGCGTCAGGGACAGACATGACAGACAGACGTGACAGAGATTGCAAATTATGTATATTGATCATTTGACTGATTTCCCAAAGAAATAGGGCTCATTCATTGATTGATTTGTTTGCAAAAAAATGTTTTATTAAAAATGTAAAACTGTTCAAAGATTGTATTTTTCGAATACTGCTTATTTCATGGTACATTTCTAACGATTAATAGCGTTATGGTCTCAAGAGACATTTAGGTAACGTACCCTAGGTGTTCAGTCACACCGACCGTGCAGTGCTTACTGTGATTCAGGAGACATATACTGTTGGAGCAGAACCAGTTGCAGCTCGGACAGTTAAGTCCAGTAGGTTGTGACGGAGCAGTATTTTTTTTAATTTAAAGTTTTCTGGTTTCTTTTTTATGATTCGCAGGAATACAAATTTATTCCTCACCAGTTTTTAGTCCTTGACTGATTGAACTCTTCCAGCCTCCTCTCTCCTGAGATTGATTTTTCCCAGTGTACCATGTCCATGCCCGTAGCATTTAGGTCTCGCTCTCTGATGCCTTTATATATGCAGTGTAGGGACAACGTTTCTCTTTGTCCATCTGCAAATTCCTCGTAGAGCCGAGCCTTCAGACATTGCCTAGCCATCGGAGACGACTTTAATCATCATCACGATCAGTCCCGTGACGGTTGCGGTCGTTGGGATTAGCGCCTGAAAACATCAACAGACAACGATCTCCACATTTTCCTATCTTGAGCGGCGGCCAAAAATTCACTTAACCTCATCCCTGTGCATTGTTTTATGTTGTCGACCTCTACCTACATCTGCCCCCTTCTACAGTTCCTTGAATGATGATTTTCGTCAGGGTATGGTGTCGCAGTATATGACCAACAATGCCAGCTTGCGGCTCTTAATTGTCACTATAATGTTTTCTTGACGATCCTCAAGTGGAATTTATTCTGTATCAGACATACGCATTGACCTTGTGTTCTAAAAAAAGAGATATAGATAATGTTCTTAAAGCATTTGTTTTCAAATTTCTGCAGCTTGTTTTCTGTGGCTACCAGCAGTGTCCAGGTCTCACATGCATACAGGACAATGGTTTTAACGAGATCTCTGTATATCCTGAGCTTTGTTGGAAGGTTTATGTTTTTGCTGGTCCATATTTTGATTAATTTTGTCATTGCGGTCATTGCCAACCCAATTCGAGCTCAAATTTCAGTTTCATATGTACCATTTGCTAGGTATTTAAAGTTACGTATCTCCTTTAGCTTTTGTTGGTTCATTATGATGTTTGCCAATTTGCCATATTATCAACTGAAGTGTTAGCTAATATCTTACTTTTCTCAAAACTGATTTCTATTCGATATGCATCTGACCTTTCGGATGAGAATTGTTGTACTAGACAGGTTTGCTCGTTTCAGGACTACTTAATTATATTCATGTGTGTGTGTGTGTGTGTGTGTTTATTGAAATAAAATTAAACTTACTCACAAAGAATTAATAAAGTATTTTAAACAACTAAAATTTCAGAATATAATGCAATGATTACATGTATTAGAGTTTTCGGATGGGTTTGTATGAAAGTTATCTACAACTCTTACCATTTTTCCAGCTAAAATACCATTGACATATGCCCTGGGAAACTCGTGAACTTAAATACTATAACAAACATGTAACATTAAGTGTTTGTAAAATTCAACGCCAAAGCATTTACTTGTCATACATAGATAAAGATTCATATACCTATGAGAATAAATGAATTTAAAGAGAATGAATGATTTGTTTTCCTATTATTTTATATTTTCATTTTTTCTTATCTTATTAATCGTTATAGTGAATTTGTGTAAAAGTATATCATTTCCTCAGTTTATATTTGATTGCATAAACAGCGGCGTAGTGTGGGTATATGCCGCCCGGGGCAGAAACCAAATTAGCCCCCCCCCACGAAAAATATGTTAACGCTATAAAGTTTTTTAAAAAAAATTAGAAAGTAATAATAAGAACACTATATATTTTTAAGTTAAAAAGAAAGGCTATATTTCTTTAATGAAATTCAAGTTTTATGTTTTTCCCAAAGGCTCAATCTTTCACATATCAATGTTTTCAGCCTTGGCATGCTCAATAGGCAAAATGGCAAAAGAAAAAGAATGCGTAACAACGCTCAAGTGTACTAAAATAGTTGGAGAATTTGATTCAATTGGAGTATCATGTTAACAAATTAGGTTTAACTGTTTGAACGAGTTTGATACGAGATTTTATGTTTTTGCACCTTGGTTGAATTCCAGTTTACTTTCCAGCCCTTAAGAATTATTAACACACGTTGGGCCTGTGCGGTCCATTATTTTAAGATCATTATTTTTTCAAATTCATTTCAGAAATGTCGTAAGCAGATTCACTTTTGCTTGAATTAAATCTTTGAAAGAGTCTACTTTTTATTTTCAATCTTTACATATCACACAACTTGACTTGTTTGATCCTTATGTCAACTATATGAAGAGCTATCAAATACAAATGGAACAATATTAGGTATCTTGTTATTGAAGAAAGATAACTTTTCGAGAATTGTATCTCCTAAAATTGCTATGAGCTCAGTTTGAATTTTAGATAACAAGTTTTTTACACCTTTTCCCACTACGTTCTTGGAGTGCTCGAACGTACTTTGCAAGCTAATGCATTCGTTCCTGAATTGTGCCTTTATTTACAACAGTATTGCCCTCTCTGTGACCTAAAAAGTCACATTCAATTTCGTCAGCATTTAATCATGTCAAATATTCTAACAAGAAATTCTTGCCACTTTGTTTTCTCTTTTACAACAACTAATGGTCGGTCTTTATTAATAGTCTATTCTTTTTATACAATTTCTGATTCCTTCCATTTGCAAAATAACTTTTGTAATGGCTTTTCTTTTATTTTATTAAAATTTATCTTCACGTTTTCACAATTAGCTAATTAACAAAGAGGACTTTGCTTACCCCCCCCTCCCAAATTTTGTATTTATTTGTGCCAATTTTTTATTCTACTAGATAAGCAATTGTTTCTATTATTTTTGTTTATGCCACAAAACAAAACACATTAAAATAAGCCATATAAATACGCCAACATTTTTTTCCCAGTACTTCACTTACGTTAAAATAAACTTGAATCAATTATATATACCAGCACATTATTGTCATACTGTCAGCCCTTATGTTTTCCAGCTCAGTAACATTAGTATTAAGAAGACTTTAGATTTATTATGGAGTTTAAAGTTTTGTCATTAAAAGCGCTCTCGTATTTTAATATAGTTCTTCATTTCATTTAATTGTTTTTATCTTGGCTTCTATTTTATTACAATTTATTTTCACTTTTTAACAATTAGCTAATTAAAGGGGAATGTGTCGCAATTTTACAAAAGGGGGGATGTCAAATTTTAAGAATCAATGAATTTATCACCACATCAGTGTCACGTTCTCATACTAATTTAGCCTCTGTTTTTTTTATTACAGTAGTATTAGTATCAGAAGAATTTATATCCAATTATCAGTTTGAAGTTTTGGCAGTTAAAACGTTCACTTGCTTTTGGATAGTTCCTTTATTTCTTTTATTAAATTCTTATTTGGATTTTCTTTAATTTCGATTTTACAAAAATCCTCTTTCTATTAAAGTTTTCATTTTAAGAAACTAATAAACGACTAGGAATTTGACGCCCCTGGCAAAGTACCTCCTTGGGCATTTGCTCCCCCCCCCTACGGCCCCCTTTGCTAAGCCACTGAGACGACAAATAAAATATTAGCTTAAATACTCATTTTCAACACTTATAAGTTTTACATCATGTCAATGATAAAAAGCACATTATTTTTCTTCCGTAAAAACAGTTAGAAGTTTTTCTTATTAAATAATTGTGTGTATTGTAAAATCTTAGGCGTGTCCAATTATATTTCCAATCATCATCGCACCAAATAGCACCGGTACCTGTTTAGTTCATATGACGCTGTACTTGACAAAAATTAGATGGTAAGATTAATGATAATATTGTAATAGTATAGTATGACATGTTTTTAAAATCCAAATTTAATTTCCCGCTCTATGACACATCGTATTATTAACTTGTATTAGGGATTTTTTTTTAAAGAATTGAACATAAAATTAATAACAAACATATACAAGTGTAATGAAATATAGATTTTAAACATTATTTTTAAAAAAAGGAACCTATAAAATTAAGTTATTTACTGTTAATTATGTGCATGTCTAATTGTTTCGAAGGAACATTTCGTAATGGACGGATGTGTAAATTTTATAAGTGGCACGCCACTTGACTTCGATCCTTATATTCAGGGATACCATATCAATGAATTTTAAGGATTCTCCTTCCCCAATTTATCCTGATTCCAATTAAAACAATGTCATGTCCCTAGTTCATGTTATTTGATCAATTTATATTGTTTATAAAACAAGAACATGAGAGTAGGACAAACATTCACATGTCTATGTGGCTCACATGTCTATGTGGCTCACATGTCTATGTGGCTCACATGTCTATGTGGCTCACATGTCTATGTGGCTCACATGTCTATGTGGCTCACATGTCTATGTGGCTCACATGTCTATGTGGCTCACATGTCTATGTGGCTCACATGTCTATGTGGCTCACATGTCTATGTGGCTCACATGTCTATGTGGCTCACATGACTACATAATTCCTTTCTGATCTTATTAATAGTAAAACGTGTATTTAGCTCGACTAATTAAGTCTTTACATTATAAAAGAAGATTAATTATGTTTTTATGATTCCTATAATAATATAATTTCTTGCTCCATAATTATGTTTATTTCTTAAAGCATTACCTTAAAAGAACATTTTAAAAAGAAATACTTCTTCTGATCTGATGTTTCTTTCTATATCAATAATTTGTTTCCGTGGGTTAAAAATAAAGTACATAGATTGTTTCATTAAGAATATATTATATCATGCCATTGTTTCAACATGTTTATAAACCAATTGTAGAAGCCATTAAAAAAAGCTAATATATATTTGTATAAAGTATAACTCAAAATAAAATAAATATCCAATCAGGCATCGAAATATCAAATATTTTATTATTTTAATTTAATTGTAAATAAATCATTGTTCGCCACTGAAAGTTTAACTTTTCTTCCAAAGATAAAACATAAATAGAGTGACTAAGTTTATTCATTGATTCATAAAAAAATCCATGTAATTAAAGGGATATATTCTGATTTTTGGCGGAGATTGGGGGGGGGGTCGTTTTCGTTGGCGATTTTCGTTTGACTTAAGTTTGTTTAACAACTTGTTATATTCTCACATCGGTCGGGAACTATCGTTTGACTTAAGTCAGTTTTACCACGGGTTATATTCTGGACAGGGATCTTGCCTGGTCAGTTCTACCGGATTCTTATCAAACATGCAGTGGCGTCACTACGGTGTGCCAGGGGTGCGGACCGCACTTTGTGACATCATCACAAGGGGTGAAACCAACATTTAAAATCATGTATTTTTTCGTTATTTGGCACTGGAAGACTTGAAGAAGATATAAGGGGTAAGTTTTGTGAGGGTGACACATTGAGCTACCGCAATGAGTGAAACCAACACTAGTAACGTCACTGATGGGAGGGGTGTAGATCAACATCTAGTGCCGTCACTGATGGAAGGGGTGTATATCAACATCTAGTGACGTCACTGATGGGATGGGTGTAGATCAACATCTAGTGACGTCACTGATGGGAGGGGTGTAGATCAACATCTAGTGACGTCACTGATGGGAGGGGTGTAGATCAACATCTAGTGACATCACTGATGGGAGGGGTGTATATCAACATCTAATGACGTCACTGATGGGAGGGGTGTAAATCAACATCTAGTGACATCACTGATGGGAGGGGTGTATATCAACATCTAGTGACGTCACTGATGGGAGGGGTGTAGATCAACATCTAGTGACGTCACTGATGGGAGGGGTGTAGATCAACATCTAGTGACGTCACTGATGGGATGGGTGTAGATCAACATCTAGTGACGTCACTGATGGGATGGAGTGTAGATCAACATCTAGTGACGTCACTGATGGGAGGGGTGTAGATCAACATATAATGACGTCACTGATGGGAGGGGTGTACTTCAACATCTAGTGACGTCACTGATGGGAGGGGTGTAGATCAACATCAAGTGACGTCAATGATGGGAGGGATGTAGATCAACATCTAATGACGTCACTGATGGGAGGGGTGTAGATCAACATCTAGTGACGTCAGTGATGGGAGGGGTGTATATCAACATCTAGTGACGTCATTGATGGGAGGGGTGCAGATCAACATCTAGTGACGTCACTGATAGGAGGGGTGCAGATCAACATTTAGTGACGACACTGATGGGAGGGGTGTAGATCAACATCTAGTGACGTGACTGATGGGTGGGGTGTAGATCAACATCTAGTGGCATCACTGATCGGAGGGGTGTAGATCAACATCTAGTGACGTCACTGATGGGAGAGGTGTAGATCAACATCTAGTGACGTCACTGATGGGAGGGGTGTAGATCAACATCTAGTGACGTCACTGATTGGAGGGGTGTAGATCAACATCTAGTGACGTCACTGATGGGAGTGGTGTAGATCAACATCTAGTGACTTCACTGACGGGAGGGGTGTAGATCAACATCTAGTGACATCACTGATGGGAGGGGTGTAGATCAACATCTAGTGACGTCACTGATGGGAGGGGTGTAGATCAACATCTAGTGGCATCACTGATCGGAGGGGTGTAGATCAACATCTGGTGATGTCACTGATGGGAGGGGTGTAGATCAACATCTAGTGACGTCACTGATGGGAGGGGTGTAGATCAACATCTAGTGACGTCACTGATGGAAGGGGTGTAGATCAACATCTCGTGACGTCACTGATGGGAGGGGTGTAGATCAACATCAAGTGACGTCACTGATGGGAGGGGTCTAGATCAACATCTAGTGACATCACTGATGGAAGGGGTGTAGATCAACATTTAGTGATGTCACTGATGGGAGGGGTGTAGATCAACATCTAGTGACGTCTTTTGTAATTATGGCACCGGCTGGCATCTGTCTTGTGGAATCAAAGTTTTCTGTGTTTACAGTAACCTCATTCACTTCCATCCAGAGGCGACACTAGGGTTGGTGTCAACCAGTGCAGTTGCTCATGTTTTCTGTGTTCACAGTAACCTCCATCACTTCCATTCAGAGGCGACACTAGGGTTGGTGTCAAGTAACCTCCATCACTTCCATCTAGAGGCGACACTAGGGTTTGTGTCAAGTAACCTCCATCACTTCCATCCAGAGGCGACACTAGTGTTGGTGTCAAGTAACCTCCATCACTTCCATCCAGAGGCGACACTAGGGTTTGTGTCAAGTAACCTCCATCACTTCCATCCAGAAGCGACACTAGAGTTGGTGTCAACTAACCTCCATCACTTCCATCTAGAGGTGGCACTATGGATGGTGTCAAGTAACCTCCATCACTTCCATCCAGAGGCGACACTAGGGTTGATGTCACCCA
Organism: Ampullaceana balthica; assembly: GCA_944989445.1. NCBI lineage: Eukaryota > Metazoa > Mollusca > Gastropoda > Lymnaeidae > Ampullaceana > Ampullaceana balthica. The sequence goes on along the minus strand of CALYLW010002172.1, from coordinate 36,639 downwards.
GTGCGGTAGCTCATGGTTGTTACCCCTCACGACTTACCCCATAGACCTCCTCCGAGTCTGCCAGTACCTAATAACATCTAGTGACGTCACTGATTGGATGGGTGTAGATCAACATCTAGTGGCGTCACTGATGGGAGGGGTGTACTTCAACATCTAGTGACGTCACTGATGGGATGGGTGTAGATCAACATCTAGTGACGTCACTGATGGGAGGGGTGTAGATCAACATCTAGTGACGTCACTGATGGGTGGGGTGTAGATCAACATCTAGTGACATCACTGATGGGAGGGGTGTAAGAACATCTAATGACGTCACTGATGGGAGGGGTGTAAATCAACATCTAGTGACATCACTGATGGGAGGGGTGTATATCAACATCTAGTGACGTCACTGATGGGAGGGGTGTAGATCAACATCTAGTGACGTCACTGATGGGAGGGGTGTAGATCAACATCTAGTGACGTCACTGATGGGATGGGTGTAGATCAACATCTAGTGACGTCACTGATGGGATGGATGTAAATCAACATATAATGACGTCACTGATGGGAGGGGTGTACTTTAACATCTAGTGACGTCACTGATGGGATGGGGTGTAGATCAACATCAAGTGACGTCACTGATGGGAGGGATGTAGATCAACATCTAATGACGTCACTGATGGGAGGGGTGTAGATCAACATCTAGTGGCGTCAGTGGTGGGAGGGGTGTATATCAACATCTAGTGACGTCATTGATGGGAGGGGTGCAGATCAACATCTAGTGACGTCACTGATAGGAGGGGTGCAGATCAACATTTAGTGACGTCACTGATGGGAGGGGTGTAGATCAACATCTAGTGACGTGACTGATGGGCGGGGTGTAGATCAACATCTAGTGGCATCACTGATCGGAGGGGTGTAGATCAACATCTAGTGACGTCACTGATGGGAGAGGTGTAGATCAACATCTAGTGACGTCACTGATGGGAGGGGTGTAGATCAACATCTAGTGACGTCACTGATGGGAGGGGTGTAGATCAACATCTGGTGATGTCACTGATGGGAGGGGTGTAGATCAACATCTAGTGACGTCACTCATGGGAGGGGTGTAGATCAATATCTAGTGACGTCACTGATGGGAGGGGTGTAGATCAACATCTAGTGACGTCACTGATGGGAGGGGTGTAGATCAACATCTAGTGACTTCACTGACGGGAGGGGTGTATATCAACATCTAGTGACATCACTGATGGGAGGGGTGTAGATCAACATCTAGTGACATCACTGATGGGAGGGGTGTAGATCAACATCTAGTGACGTCACTGATGGGAGGGGTGTAGATCAACATCTAGTGACTTCACTGACGGGAGGGGTGTATATCAACATCTAGTGACATCACTGATGGGAGGGGTGTACTTCAACATCTAGTGACGTCACTGATGGGATGGGTGTAGATCAACATCTAGTGACGTCACTGATGGGAGGGGTGTAGATCAACATCTAGTGACGTCACTGATGGGAGGGGTGTAGATCAACATCTAGTGACATCACTGATGGGAGGGGTGTAAGAACATCTAATGACGTCACTGATGGGAGGGGTGTAAATCAACATCTAGTGACATCACTGATGGGAGGGGTGTATATCAACATCTAGTGACGTCACTGATGGGAGGGGTGTAGATCAACATCTAGTGACGTCACTGATGGGAGGGGTGTAGATCAACATCTAGTGACGTCACTGATGGGATGGGTGTAGATCAACATCTAGTGACGTCACTGATGGGATGGGTGTAAATCAACATATAATGACGTCACTGATGGGAGGGGTGTACTTTAACATCTAGTGACGTCACTGATGGGAGGGGTGTAGATCAACATCAAGTGACGTCACTGATGGGAGGGATGTAGATCAACATCTAATGACGTCACTGATGGGAGGGGTGTAGATCAACATCTAGTGACGTCAGTGATGGGAGGGTGTATATCAACATCTAGTGACGTCATTGATGGGAGGGGTGCAGATCAACATCTAGTGACGTCACTGATAGGAGGGGTGCAGATCAACATTTAGTGACGTCACTGATGGGAGGGGTGTAGATAAACATCTAGTGACGTGACTGATGGGCGGGGTGTAGATCAACATCTAGTGGCATCACTGATCGGAGGGGTATAGATCAACATCTAGTGACTTCACTGATGGGAGGGGTGTATATCAACATCTAGTGACATCACTGATGGGAGGGGTGTAGATCAACATCTCTTGACGTCACTGATGGGAGGGGTGTAGATCAACATCTGGTGATGTCACTGATGGGAGGGGTGTAGATCAACATCTAGTGACGTCACTCATGGGAGGGGTGTAGATCAATATCTAGTGACGTCACTGATGGGAGGGGTGTAGATCAACATCTAGTGACGTCACTGATGGGAGGGGTGTAGATCAACATCTAGTGACTTCACTGACGGGAGGGGTGTATATCAACATCTAGTGACATCACTGATGGGAGGGGTGTAGATCAACATCTAGTGACATCACTGATGGGAGGGGTGTAGATCAACATCTAGTGACGTCACTGATGGGAGGGGTGTAGATCAACATCTAGTGACTTCACTGACGGGAGGGGTGTATATCAACATCTAGTGACATCACTGATGGGAGGGGTGTAGATCAACATCTAGTGACGTCACTGATGGGAGGGGTGTAGATCAACATCTAGTGCAGTCACTGATGGGAGGGGTGTAGATCAACATCTAGTGACGTCACTGATGGGAGGGGTGTAGATCAACATCTAGTGACGTCACTGATGGGAGGGGTGTAGATCAACATCTAGTGACGTCACTGATGGGAGGGGTGTAGATCAACATCTAGTGACGTCACTGATGGGAGGGGTGTAGATCAACATCTAGTGACTTCACTGACGGGAGGGGTGTAGATCAACATCTAGTGACATCACTGATGGGAGGGGTGTAGATCAACATCTAGTGACGTGACTGATGGGCGGGGTGTAGATCAACATCTAGTGGCATCACTGATCGGGAGGGGTGTAGTCAACATCTAGTGACATCACTGATGGGAGGGGTGTAGATCAACATCTAGTGACGTGACTGATGGGCGGGGTGTAGATCAACATCTAGTGGCATCACTGATCGGAGGGGTGTAGATCAACATCTAGTGACGTCACTGATGGGAGAGGTGTAGATCAACATCTAGTGACGTCACTGATGGGAGGGGTGTAGATCAACATCTAGTGACGTCACTGATGGGAGGGGTGTAGATCAACATCTAGTGACGTCACTGATGGGAGGGGTGTAGATCAACATCTAGTGACGTCACTGATGGGAGGGGTGTAGATCAACATCTAGTGACGTCACTGATGGGAGGGGTGTAGATCAACATCTAGTGACGTCACTGATGGGAGGGGTGTAGATCAACATCTAGTGACGTCACTGATGGGAGGGGTGTAGATCAACATCTAGTGACGTCACTGATGGGAGGGGTGTAGATCAACATCTAGTGACGTCACTGATGGGAGGGGTGTAGATCAACATCTAGTGACGTCACTGATGGGAGGGGTGTAGATCAACATCTAGTGACGTCACTGATGGGAGGGGTGTAGATCAACATCTAGTGACGTCACTGATGGGAGGGGTGTAGATCAACATCAAGTGACGTCACTGATGGGAGGGGTCTAGATCAACATCTAGTGACATCACTGATGGAAGGGGTGTAGATCAACATTTAGTGATGTCACTGATGGGAGGGGTGTAGATCAACATCTAGTGACGTCTTTTGTAATTATGGCACCGGCTGGCATCTGTCTTGTGGAATCAAAGTTTTCTGTGTCCACAGTAACCTCATTCACTTCCATCCAGAGGCGACACTAGGGTTGGTGTCAACCAGTGCGGTTGCTCATGTTTTCTGTGTTCACAGTAACCTCCATCACTTCCATTCAGAGGCGACACTAGGGTTGGTGTCAAGTAACCTCCATCACTTCCATCCAGAGGCGACACTAGGGTTTGTGTCAAGTAACCTCCATCACTTCCATCCAGAGGCGACACTATAGTTGGTGTCAAGTAACCTCCATCACTTCCATCCAGTGGCGACACTAGTGTTGGTGTCAAGTGACCTCCATCACTTCCATCCAGAGGCGACACTAGGTTTGGTGTCAACTAACCTCCATCACTTCCATCCAGAGGTGGCACTATGGTTGGTGTCAAGTAACCTCCATCACTTCCATCCAGAGGCGACACTAGGGTTGATGTCACCCAGTGCGGTAGCTCATGGTTGTTACCCCTCACGACTTACCCCATAGACCTCCTCCGAGTCTGCCAGTACCTAATAACTGGAACATACCCCATATACCTCCTCCGAGTCTGCCAGTACCTAATAACTGGAACATACCCCATAGACCTCCTCCGAGTCTGCCAGTACCTAAAAACTGGAACATACACCATAGACCTCCTCTGAGTCTGCCAGTGCGTAATAATTGGAACATACACCATAGACCTCCTCCGATTCTGCCAGTAACTTATAATTGGAATATACCCCATAGACATCCTCCGAGTCTGCCAGTACCTAATAACGGTAACATACCCCATAGATCTCCTCCACGTCTTCCAGTACCTAATAATTGGAACATACCCCATATACCTCCTCCGAGTCCGCCAGTGCCTAGTAATTGAACCATACATAATGTAACCTCTTGGTGTCAACCCTTGTAATTGTGTCAACCCTTGCGGTCCGCCACCAACGCACCCCGTAGTGACGCTTCTGCCTCCAGCTCTCTAACATTTGCCGGATCTTTTGCCCTTATTTTTAAGGGTTTATCTGATGTTTACACCAGTACACATTTTTATCTTGGAGCCATGAAAATTAAAACAAACGTGTACTTAAAAGTACGGAGGCAGAAGGATGATATTATTAAAAATATTAAGGTTTATAAAATTATATAGAAAATTAAAAATTGTGGATGTAAATTTCTGTTGACTCCACCCATTCACCCTCGCCAACTGGAAAACATTTTAATTCCCGCGCCCTTTATTTTCTTAATTTAAATAAATAGAATTAACCAAGGATGTGACATTTAAGCCAGTAAATACGGTAGTTTACTTATTTCTCTTACACAAATGATAGATTTATAAAGAGTGGTTTAAGACACTGTTTGAAACATTATTGTATGCATAACTGCACCTACTCCTATCACGTGCAGAGGCGTCACTATTGGGTTGCGTGGGTGCGGCCCGCACTGTGTAATACCATAACAAAGGGTGACACCAATAAAATATAAATTTGCATGTTCCCGTAATTTGGTACTGGCAGTCTCGGATGAGGTCTATGGAGTAAGTTGTGAGGGGTTGACACCAACAAAATAAAACTTTGTATGTTCCAGTAATTTGGTACTGGCAGTCTCGGAATAGGTCTATGGAGTAAGTTGTGAGCTACCGCAATGGCTGACACCAACACTAGGGACGCCTCTGCACATAGTACATACTAGCACACGCCATATAATATAAACCTCCATATAATATATATCCTCAATATAAAAATACCATAATATTGTTTTGTACTCCCACATTCAAATGTAAACATGCACTATATAATATAATGCTCTCTATAATATATACCCTCAATTGAAATAACGGGCTATGTGTTTGTACTCCCAAGGACTATATGTAAACATTTATTATATGATATAATCCAATATATGGTATATATCCTCAATAGAAATAACACAATTACTGTTATGAGACAACAACCATGACCTTATATTTGTTGAAATTTTACCCTCAACGCAAAATCAAAGCACACTTTCAAAGCAGTATGGATACATTGTCCAGTCTGGATACATTGTCCAGTGTGTTCTCAAACTATAAACTCAACGTCAGCACGAAGAAGACATAAGTTCAGAGTTGTGGGTACATTGTCCAGTGTGGATACATTGTCTAGAGTGTTCTCAAACTATAAACTCAACATCAGCACAAAGAAGACAAAAGTTCAGCACGAGCAGGTCCAAAACAAGCCCTGCATTCATTCTTGATTTAATATTTCTTCAACATGTGTATATTAAACGTGTCCTCAATGTTTGCTATTCTATAATCTTTTGTCTATTTAATGCTATTGTTTAGCGGTATTGATTGTCTTTTTATTAAATGTGCATACATTTCTTTGGTGGTTTTTTTTATTGTATTATCGCTTCATTGCAGTGTATTGCTTGGAAGCATGCTGTGTAAAATTATGATTGTTTTCTTTCTATATGTAATGTGCAGTGCTATTCTCCATTGCTAATAAATTTACAAATCTGTTTTGCTTATTAATAATGTTTTAATGTATTTCATGATTCCTTTCTAGTGTTCTGCCCTATAATTTCTATAATGAGAGATATTCCCCCTATTTTACTTAGGAATTGTTAATGTTCTTTGTTTAATATTGTGTTTTGTTCCTAAGAATATGTATTTAGTTTGTGTGTGAGTTGATTTCTTTTAAATTTGAAGATAATGTTCCTATATTCTCCCATGTGCATATTCTTTTGAGGATGTAAATGACCTTGTAAATGGAATTAAAATATACCCGGGGTAGAAGAATCCTTTCACTAAAAACGTACATTTGTATTTATATCCCAAAATTATAGGGATCGAAATTAAGTGGCGTGCCACTTAGAAGAAATAGAATAAAACAAAATGATAGAATTCACTGCACGCATCTGAAACAATTATACAAAAATTAAAGTAAAATTAAATAAATTAATTTAATAGTTTCGTAGTTTTAAAAACAATCAAGTTTTAAAATCTACTTTTTTATTTTACATTTAAACATTTCAATTGCCAGTTTCAGATTGAAAATTCAATAAATCTTTTTAGTTAACAAAAATTTCATAATACACCGTGTCATAGTATGGTAAATTTATTTTTGATAGAATCACATAAATTCAAGTATTTGTGTAAGCTAAGTTCTCTCCAGTACATTGTTATATTGTTATTTCCAATGTGTCAGCACCGGTGCTTTTTGGTGTAGTGATAAATATAAATACAATATTTGAAATTCGTGCCGTCTGTAAAGTGTGTCTCGCTATTTTTGACCATTTTCAACTCCCCCCTTCCACCCTGTAATATATTTAAAGTACACATTCAAGAAATATACAGTTACTGTTGATAATTGAATAAAAGTTTCCATTTGACCACAGTGGTAAATTTATTTGGCTAAATGTTGTGACAGTAACAATTAATTATAGAAAGTAGAATGCCTTCTTGCATTACAATGAAAATAAATTGTTTCCATTCACTCGACTTTTATGCGGAATGCTGTGTATGTTTACAATTATTCTGTGAAAATATTAATCAGATTAGCTTTGTGGAAATTTTAAAATGTGTTTGTAGTATCTGGCATGCACAACAAAACAGGAAAAGAAAACATACCTCATCCATCAATTCAATGGTTATGATACACTTAATATTTTTATTATCTACAGCCCAAAAACATAATTCCTTTTTCTTTTTTTTTCTATTTTTTTAAAAATTTTAATCAAAGGGTGGAGTTTTTAGTATTAGTATCACTATTTTTCTTAGCAACTGTGATAGGAAATAGATCCAGTACAGTTAATAAAATTAAACAAAGCTACACTTATTGCCATTAAGAATTTTATTAATAGTGTACAAAACTACGAATTTATATTTAATTATTTTTAGAAACAATATGTGCCCCAAAGAGAATTACCGAGAGCAATACTATATAACACTTGTGGTGTAAGCCTTGAGTCTAGTGACCAGTCTATCACTGGTCAACTATAAACAACAATAATATATATTACTTGTCGTGTAACCCTTGAGTCTAGTGACCATTCTATCACCGGTCAACTATAAACAACAATAATATATAACACTTGTCGTGTAACCCTTGAGTCTAGTGACCAGTCTATCACCGGTCAACTATAAACAACAATAATATATAAAACTTGTCATGTAACCCTTGAGTCTAGTGACAAGTCTATCACCGGTCAACTATAAACAACAATAATATATAGCACTTGTGTAAACCTTGAGTCTAGTGACCAGTCTATCACCAGTCAACTATAAACAACAATAATATAACACTTGTCGTGTAACCCTTGAGTCTAATGACCAGTCTATCACCGGTCAACTATAAACAACAATAATATTTAAAACTTGTCGTTTAACCCTGAGTATGACCCTATGCGGCATATAAACACATTATATAAACATGTGTAACCCTGAGTCTAGTGCAGTCTATCGCGTCAACTAAAACAACAATAATATATAACACTTGTCGTGTAACCCTTGAGTCTAGTGACTAGTCTATCGCCGGTCTACTATAAACAAAATTGAATTTAACTTCATCACTACGTTCTCAAATCTGAGATTAAGCTTAATTCTAATTTGTGTAATATAAATTTTAAAAAATGAAAAGTTACGTAATAAAATTAAAATTACTTTTGTTTATGAAGTTGTTTCCTATTTGATGAGGGATTTGTTGTCAATGTCTATGACAGTAGCATAATATTTACCCGAATTGACTGTCAGGGAAACAAATTAAATGCTGGGAAATTAAATTGTGATTGGTTCCTTCTCGAATTAGCTACATATGGTTTTTTCTGGTAATTTAGCAGGTTTTGTTAGTGAATGTTTGATCGACTTAGGAGGTTTTGAAAGTGTTTAACAATTTTAATATAAATATAGCGTAATTATTAGGTTTTAAAGGACCAACCCAGATTAAAAAAGTACATTTTATAGTTTTCAAAATGTGATAAATCCTACTGTTGTTAATGCTGTATGACAAATTTGTATATAGATAATATATTATATATATATATATATATATGTGTGTTTGTGTATGTATATATCTGTATATATGTGTGTGTGTATGTATATATAGATGTATTTATATACTTAAAGGCATTAAATTTAACAATGGTTTTTGTTTTATCTTGAGACAAATTTTACAATTTAAAAGAAATTACAAAACTGTGTATTAATTATTTAAAAATAACAACAAAAAACTCAATTTAAAATTCAACTAATTATTTCCCCTAGATACAAAGCGTTTTATACATATTTATAAATGTGGCCTCTACGTCACGATACATCATATCTATAGAACTAATCGAATAATGCAGAACGTAATAATGTGGAGGTTATCATTGAGATACGCATTTTTCAACTTTACTTTTTTAATATGAATTCGGACATGGAATGGGTTGTCTGAGGAAACCTAGGAAATCAATACTCTGTTAACATTTAAAACCAATACTCTGTTAACATTTAAAACCAATATTATGTTAACATTTAAAATAAATACTCTGTTAATATTTAAAACCAATACTATGTTAACATTTAAAACAAACACTCTGTTAACATTTAAAACCAATACTCTGTTAACATTTAAAACCAATACTCTGTTAACATTTAAAACCAATATTATGTTAACATTTAAAATCAATATTCTGTTAACATTTAAAACCATTACTCTGTTAACATTTAAAACTAATACTCTGTTAACATTTAAAACCAATACTCTGTTAACATTTAAAACCAATACTCTGTTAACATTTAAAACCAATACTCTGTTAACATTTAAAACCAATATTATGTTAACATTTAAAATCAATACTCTGTTAACATTTAAAACCAATACTCTGTTAACATTTAAAACCAATACTCTGTTAACATTTAAAACCAATACTCTGTAAACATTTAACACTAATACTTTGTTAACATTTAAAACCAATACTCTGTTAACATTTAAAACCAATACTCTGTTAACATTTAAAACCAATACTCTGTTACCATTTTAAACCAATACTCTGTTAACATTTAACATGTTACATTTAAAACAATACTCTGTTAACATTTAAAACCAATACTCTGTTAACATTTAAAACCAATACTCTGTTAACATTTAAAACCAATACTCTGTTAACATTTAAAACCAATACTCTGTTAACATTTAAAACCAATACTCTGTTAACATTTAAAACCAATACTCTGTTAACATTTAAAACCAATACTCTGTTAACATTTTAAAACCAATACTCTGTTAACATTTAAAACCAATACTCTGTTAACATTTAAAACCAATACTCTGTTAACATTTAAAACCAATATGTAACATTTAAAATCAATATTCTGTTAACATTTAAAACCATTACTCTGTTAACATTTAAAACTAATACTCTGTTAACATTTAAAACCAATACTCTGTTAACATTTAAAACCAATACTCTGTTAACATTTAAAACCAATACTCTGTTAACATTTAAAACCAATATTATGTTAACATTTAAAATCAATACTCTGTTAACATTTAAAACCAATACTCTGTTAACATTTAAAACCAATACTCTGTTAACATTTAAAACCAATACTCTGTTAACATTTAAAACCAATACTCTGTTAACATTTAAAACCAATACTCTGTTAACATTTAAAACCAATACTCTGTTAACATTTAAAACCAATACTCTGTTAACATTTAAAACGCTATTAAATGTTCAAGCACAACAGTACACTGTATTGAAGGTTAGGACACAATAATCTTCTGTGTAGTATAATAGTCTGAAACAGATAATATAACATCAGATGATAATTTAGAATAATGGATAGAAAAAATGTATAGGAAATCGTCTCTAAATGTTAGTCAATCCATTATATAACAGTAAATGACGTCAACTTCTGTCGTATACAAATATTTATTATGTGACGCTGTACTTCCTATCATAGTGATCTTTTTTCTGTCTTTAACCCTCTCGTCAGTTACAATCAATTACATACACGTATTCTTTCTGTCACTAAGATACGCGCTAAAATAGTTGGTGAACGGTCCTCAATCTGTGTCATTATTCATATAAATGACTACACAGACATGAAATGTTAGAGACGATCAGTTGAGTCGAGAACAAATTGTCCACCAAAGAACAATAACCATTACAGAATAAGGGATGGATGATTACTGTCAATATCATTTCCTATCAAAAGTGATAGCGTCAAACATACATAATGTAAAGAAAAAAAAATAGATTTTTATCTTTAACTCCAAAGAGAAACTACTTGATGTCTATTTAAAAGAATGTGTAAGTTTTAATTTGCATGCATTTACTTTATTCTATATAATTTTTTCAATGTAAATAAAAGAAATGAATTTATTGGATTACAAGTAGAACAAGTTAGTAAAGCAATGTCAAGGTTACATAACTGTATAAAACAACAACATTGATAGTATTTTCTGTAACCAATGTATATTATATATAATAAATGAAACAATTTTCCAAGTACTAACATATTTTGAGGGCTTTTGAGGGATATATCATAATATAATTTACTACAGAATAAATAATTGTAATAAAACCTTCTTGCCGTATCGCGGAACATGTACGTGCCATTAAACAAGACAAACAGTGCCCTGTCTCCCGACACTTCAATGGACGGGACCACATGGGCGTCGATGACATGTCTGTCACCGCCTTGGTTTCTTGTACAAACACACCCGGCCGGGTCAGTCTGGAGAATAGACTAATCCATGAATATGGGACTCTTACACCACATGGGATCAACGTTGTGTTCGCACTGACAAGCTGATTGATTGGCCACACCCACCCTTTCCTTTCCTATTTAAGCTCTTACTTTTCTCTCCTTGCTTTATCTCTCCTGGACTACTTGGATTTCACCGCAGCTAAGTGTTTTTTTCTATTATTTCGTTTTATTCGTTTCATTTGTGTACTATTTGTCCGTTGAAGAATGCTCTTTGCCGAAACGTTCGCTGTTGTGTTACGTCCTGTCAGGCCTACTAATACCGTTTTTATTTTATGCATTTACCACTTGGATAAAATACATCGAAAACGGGCGTACAATGTACATTATGCGTCTTAAACATGTAAAAAGGCATATCTTTAAAGTAAATACATAAATTTAACAGTTTTATTAAAAGTGAAATGAATAAGATATTAAAATGTGTTTCTTTCATCAAATGTTACCTTTCTATAAATTATTATAATATTCATGCATTGAAACATTTAAGTAGCACACATTATTAGAACTAAATCTATAAGAAGTGTAAATTATATTTTAATACACTTTTAAATTAAACATGCTTTCATTAATCTTCTCATCTAAGTTTTTCAAGAACAAATTGATATCATATAATGCAGCACTGTTACTTTGTGCTGCGACGCTGACGGAAATAACGTATTCCTTTCGCTTCTTATATGAAAACGCAAAATCCATTAATAAAAACAGCTAGGTCTGACCCACGGCTTAGCAAACGCTACAGCAAAGAAAATGAGAAAAGAACGTGCACAAACAGTAGCAAGAAAAAAGAACAACGAAATTGAAAATGGCTTAAATAAGATAGCAATGAGACACAACTAAATGCATAATTAAAAAAAAATTTTTTTAAAATGAAAAAAAAACAAACAAACAAACAAACAAACAAAAAAACACACACACAAACAAACAAATAGACAAAAACATATTAAAGAAAAAAAAATAATAACAAAAAGAAACTGACCTGCTAAGATGATTGCACAACAATGAAACGCGCTTTTTGTTCTTTCTTCACTTACTTTGCTTAAATCTTAGATACATTTATTTGTATCAATTTAGGTGTTTTTTAAAAATATATATACACATATACACAAGCTTTAAAAGTATTCTTTAACTATAAAAATGAATACATACTATTTTTTAGAGAACATGCTGCACTTTTTACTAGAAATACATTATTTTGAACGTGCATCAAAATTGAGTTTCTTTTTTCTTTCTATATTTTTTTTCCTAATAAAATTTTAATCTAAGTGTATTATTTTAAGGCAATTTCAATGTTAGGATTTATGTTAAAAGAAAACTTGTCTTTGAACACATAGTTGGTGTAACGCTTATAATCATATAATTCTGTTATAAAGTAGGATGATAGGTGGTGTAACGCTTATAATCATATAATTCTGTTATAAAGTAGGATGATAGGTGGTGTAACGCTTATAATCATATAATTCTGTTATAAAGTAGGATGATAGGTGGTGTAACGCTTATAATCATATAATTCTGTTATAAAGTAGGATGATAGGTGGTGTAACGCTTATAATCATATAATTCTGTTATAAAGTAGGATGATAGGTGGTGTAACGCTTATAATCATATAATTCTGTTATAAAGTAGGATGATAGGTGGTGTAACGCTTATAATCATATAATTCTGTTATAAAGTAGGATGATAGGTGGTGTAACGCTTATAATCATATAATTCTGTTATAAAGTAGGATGATAGGTGGTGTAACGCTTATAATCATATAATTCTGTTATAAAGTAGGATGATAGGTGGTGTAACGCTTATAATCATATAATTCTGTTATAAAGTAGGATGATAGGTGGTGTAACGCTTATAATCATATAATTCTGTTATAAAGTAGGATGATAGGTGGTGTAACGCTTATAATCATATAATTCTGTTATAAAGTAGGATGATAGGTGGTGTAACGCTTATAATCATATAATTCTGTTATAAAGTAGGATGATAGGTGGTGTAACGCTTATAATCATATAATTCTGTTATAAAGTAGGATGATAGGTGGTGTAACGCTTATAATCATATAATTCGGTTATAAAGTAGGATGATAGTTGGTGTAACGCTTATAATCATATAATTCTGTTATAAAGTAGGATGATAGTTGGTGTAACGCTTATAATCATATAATTCTGTTATAAAGTAGGATGATAGTTGGTGTAACGCTTATAATCATATAATTCTGTTATAAAGTAGGATGAAAAGAAACTTATGCTCTTTGAGGTATTTTAACATGTATTATCTAGATCTGGGTAATTTTACAAGTTTCTACAGATGTGATTTTAAGAAATGTTTAAGATTGGTCTCGTGCAATTGTATAAAGAGTTGAAATAGCTCAGTGTTTAAACAAATCATCAAATTATCATGACGTATTTAGTAAATGTGATCAACAAAGGCAAGGTTAACAAATTTTTTTGTGTGTCTAATATCAAGTTACTAATCTATAAAGTATTTAAATTGGAAGGAAAATTCACTAAACACATGAATTACTTTTAATCTAACTCAGAATACACCAATCTTAAGAGAATCCTAGCTTTTTATTTACACCTTATCCCTCGTTAAAGTTTTTTAAAATGACATATTTTATATGAATTCACAAATATAATAAAATAAAAGAATTGATTGTAACAGATAAAATGTACATTATATATTATTTCTTAAACATAAAAACCTTAATTATCTTCTGTTATGTTTAATATCATGTTTTAATTTTTTGTCTAAACATGTGCTCTAATGTTATGTTGGTGTAACTGTGGTTATGGAACAATGCCATAAGTATGTGATGCCATATGTGTTTTCTGTACTGTGAAAGTATTTTTAAGCTTATAGTTTGTTGTTTCTTGTTTATAGAGTCTGGTAATATGTTTAGTGTTATTGCTTTGTCTATATCTACCTTGTGTATTGTGCCTGCTTGTATGAATTGTTAGAGTGTGTTTTTAGTTTGTAAAATTGTATTGCATGTGAGATATAAATGTTGTTCAGTCTCATCAGCTCCTGACCTACAGAGTGGACTGCTTATTCTTGCCCCTCTGTCTTTATAATTTCTTGATGACGCTGGTTTTGTATTGTAAATTAGTGTGTATGTTATTTATTTTTCTTTATTTGGTATTTCTTTGATATGTGTATTTTTAAAAGTTTCCTCAGTGTTAGTAATTCCATAAACTTGTGTCCATTTAATTCTATTGTTCAGAGGTGTTGCTTGTCTTTTTATTAAATGTGTATATATTTCTTTGGTTGTTTTGTGTAATACTTCTTCATTACCTTTTATTGCTTTGATGCATGCTGTATGAAATTGTGATTGATTTCTACCCATGTAATGTGCAGTGCTGTTATCAATTGCTATTAAATGTCCTATTCCGATTCCTAAGTAATAATGTGTGAATGTATTTTCTGATCTTTTTTTAATGGCTTGTACTATAAATTTTATTCTGAGTGCTTGTATTTTTGTTTGTATGTCTTGCAAGTTTATTCCTCCATTTAGCTTAGATTGTATTAGTGTTTTATGTTTGATATTGTGTATTGTTCCTTGGAATATGTATTTAGTTGTGTGTGAGTTAAATTCTTTTAAAATTATTGGTGGGGGTTCTATTATTTGTCTTATCTGTCTGCTTTTTTGTATGTTTTGTTCTATTGTTAAGAACTGCTTAGTAGGTGCTTCTGTGTAGTTTGTGGGTAATCTACTTCTAGCTTGGGCACCATTGTATTTATGTTGTTGAATTGTTTCTAATTCTTCCTCTAATTCTTGTATGGCATGATTTGTTGGGTCGTTGTAGTTTTCTATTGATATTAGTACTTTTAGTTCATCTTCTCGTTTTCGGATTTGACTGTGTAGCTGAGTTGCAATATTTTGTGTGATGAGTTTAATTGTAGATTTTAAAAGTTCCCAGTGTAGGCCTAAATTTGTAGTTGGTAGTATGCTGTATTGTTGAATTATTTTATTAATGTCTGTGTAGTGGTTGTTTTCTAAAAGTGCATTGTTAAATTTCCAATGAGGGGATTTTTTAATGATATTGATCTTCGTAGTATTGATTGTAATTTTTACCCCTTTGTGATCTGTAAAGTTTAATGTTTCTTTAACATGTTTTGCTTCATTAATTGTGTCTGATTTTGGAATGTAAAATCTATCTAATCTTGACTGAGTATTGAAAATATTATTCTTAAATGTTGTTTCTTTTCCTTCTTTATGAAGTGTTCTGTATGCGTCTACTAATGTATATGTATTTGTTATGTATTGTAACACTTCTATCCCCGTTGTTACTTCTACTATTTTTCCTTTCCTATTGGGGTTGGTTGTATCTAGAGGGCTTGTGATATAATTAAAATCTCCTCCTAAAATAATCTTTCCTCTCTTAAATAAATATTTCAAATTTTGAACTAGTGTATTGTAAAACAAAGGTTTTTCTTTGTGCTTTGCTGGAGCGTATATATTTACAAGTGTGTAATTATCATTCTTGTCTGTAATATTAAGCGTGACCATTCTTCCTTCGTTATCCCTGTCTTTATGTGTTATTTCCCATCTATCAGATGTCTGTACTATTCCCACTCCTTTAAATCTACCAAAGCTAAAGTAACTGTTTTTCATTCCTAAGGCCTTAGTATACATATGGGCATCGTGTTCTGTGGTTATATTTGTCTCCTGTAAAAAAATAAAATCAATGTTGTGTTTTTTTACTAGGTTAATTATGTGATGCTCCTTTTTGTTACAAGTCTTAACATTGAGGGAAAAAAGTGTAAGCTGTGTAGTCTCTGTATCTGTTGTGACTGTGTTTCCGGACCCCTTGTTGAGTTCAAATGATTTTACTGTATAACAGACTAAAGTCTGCTGTTATATTGAGTTTAACTGCTGATGTAAAGAAATGTTTGTATAAATTCATTTACAGTTACTTGAAAATATGTTTAAAAATGTAATAAACCTCTTAAACGGGGCATACATGGTAAGAGTTGAAAGAATGAATATTTAAAATTATGATTTTTGTTTTTAAAAAAAAACTTTCTTTAGGCGTTTACAAAACTGTCATAAAAAAAACTCGAGTATATCGCTAGTATACTTGTAATTTATTCTGTCCGCTATTGTTAGTGTGGATAAGGAAATAGGAACCAGAATCGGCAAGGCCGCATCATTAATTGCTAGGCTGAATCAAAGAGTTTGGAACAATGCGCAGCTCACAGACGAAAATCACTGTGTACCAGGCCTGCGTGCTTAGCAGGAGTTCCAAGAATGCTAACAATTTATTGATATTGTTTCCCTAATTGTAGGGATCGAAGTCAAGTGGCATGCCACTTGGATAAAATAGAAGAAAGTCTGTTTTGTGTTGAATATCCGATTTTTTTAATCAAGGGAAATCAATCTAGATTACATTAAGAGTCGATTCAAATAAGTAATTCTTAAAGTAAACACAATATGACGTCATATCCCCTCACTCTACATCACACCAAGAATGTGTCAATATAATGCGCACCGCGCAACAATCTAAAATAAGCATTCACAAAGCGGGACAACCCAATTAACTATCATTCTAGATTCATTAAAAGTAATTACGGGAGTCGAACGAAAAGAGATTTTTTTTAAATTCCTACACCGTTTTGCGTCTGTTTCAACCCGATAAATGTTATCGTTGGCGAGAAATGTAAAAAAAATACTGATATTTTTTCGTTTTTTTTTAATATAAATTTTCCAAGAAATCCAGTAAATCTTTTCGGTAATTTTTCAAAGCTCGAAAAGACTGGCCTGATATTTCGAATCTATAATTTTTTTTTATTTTTTTTAAATTTATTTATTTATTTATTTATTTATTTTGAATTGAATCAATTTTATTTGTTATATTAAAAAAAACTATTTTAAATGAAATATTTAAAATATAAAATAACGAACTAATCTCATCTGCTTGTTTTAATCAAACTCAGTCTATAACTAGGGTAAGATTAACATAATAATTCAATGGAATATTGTTCCCCATTAAAAGGGGCGAATTTAAGTGGTGTGCCACTTATGTAAAGTGATTTTCCCCAAGTAAAACGCCATGAAATTATTTAATCAACAACATCCGGTTCCACCATTTTTGGATAACTAGGATAATTTTAAATTATTACATACATATTTTATATGAATTGACAAATAAAATAAAATACAAATATTTGATTATAACAAATAAAATGTTCATTATATATTATTTCTTAAACGTAAAAACCTTAATTATCTTCTGTTATGTTTAATATCATGTTTAGAATTGTTTGTCTAAACATGTGTTCTAATGTTATGTTTGTGTAACTGTGGTTATGGAAAAAAGCCTTAAGTCTGTGATGCCATATGTGTTTTCTGTACTTTGAAAGTATTTTTAAGCTTATTGTTTGTTGTTTCTTGTTTATAGAGTCTGGTATTATGTTTAGTGTTATTGCTTTGTCTATATCTACCTTGTGTATTGTGCCTGATTGTATGAATTGTTGGAGTGTGTTTTTAGTTTGTAAAATTGTATTGCATGTGAGATATAAATGTTGTTCAGTCTCATCAGCTCCTGACCTACAGAGTGGACAGCCTATTCTTGCCCCTCTGTCTTTATAATTTCTTGATGAGACTGGTGTTGTATTGTAAATTAGTCTGTATGTTATTTCTTTTTCTTTATTTGGTATTTCTTTGATATGTGTATTTTTAAAAGTTTCCTCAGTGTTTGTAATTCCATAAACTTGTGTCCATTTAATTCTATTGTTCAGAGGTGTTGCTTGTCTTTTTATTAAATGTGTATATATTTCTTTGGTTGTTTTGTGTAATACTTCTTCATTACCTTTTATTGCTTTGATGCATGCTGTATGAAATTGTGATTGATTTCTACCCATGTAATGTGCAGTGCTGTTATCAATTGCTATTAAATGTCCTATTCTGATTCCTAAGTAATAATGTGTGAATGTATTTTCTGATCTTTTTTTAATGGCTTGTCCTATAAATTTTATTCTGAGTGCTTGTATTTTTGTTTGTATGTCTTGCAAGTTTATTCCTCCATTTAGCTTAGATTGTATTAGTGTTGTATGTTTGATATTGTGTATTGTTCCTTGGAATATGTATTTAGTTATGTGTGAGTTAATTTCTTTTAATATTATTGGTGGCGGTTCCCATATTGTTCCTGTATATATTGTTTTGGGGATGACATATGTGTTTATAATTGTGCTCCTTCCAAAAATTGTCTGTGCTGTGTATTTGTTTCTGTCAATAATTTGTTTAATTGATAGTTCAATATTCCTCCATATTTCAATGTTTGTCTGTGTTTGATTATTGGAATAAAAGATCCCATAAATTCTAAGACTCTCCTTCCTAATTATGCCTAAGGGGAAATCTAGTCTATCTTGCCACTTACCTATCCCCATAATTTCAGATTTGTTTACATTAATCTTGGACCCACTACCTTTTCCAAAATCTTGAAAAATTGAAATTATTTTGTGAATTGACCTATCATTTGTGGGGAAAAATACCGTGTCATCTGCATAAGCAATCACTTTAATATCTCTGGCTCCAGGAATCCCTATTCCTGTAATGTTTTTCTCCATTCTGATTTTCTCTAGCAGTGGTTCAAAGGATAGAATATATAGATAAGGGGATAAAGGACACCCTTGTCTAACTGATCTTTTAATTGCAATGTTTTTTGAAATTATATTATTTATTATCAGATTGCTGATAGGCGTTCTGTATAGAATTTTAACCCAATTACAAAAATACTCCCCTAATTTATTGTGTTGTAATATCTTGTGAAGGTATGCATGGTCTACCCTGTCAAAGGCTTTTTCCTGGTCTAGTGATAATATGCATGTTTGAATTTGTTTTTCACTTGTATATTGAATAATGTCTCTGATTAAATGATTGTGGTTGTTGATGTCCCTGCCTTTAATGCTGCATTGTTGATTGACATGAATGAGAGTATTTAAATGTGGTTTTAGTTTATTGGCTAATGTTTTAGTAAGAATTTTATAATCTGTGTTGAGTAATGATATTGGGCCTGTAATTTTTAAGTTGTGTTTTGTCTGTGTCTTTCTTTGGTAGAAGTGTGATGTATGAAGTGTTCATTGAATTTGGTAGCTCCATGTTGTTGTAAGCTTCTTCTAAAGTTGCATGTAATATTGGGCCCAGTGTTGTAAAAAAGAAGTTGTAAAACTCTGTTGTTAGTCCATCTGGTCCAGGTGTTTTGTTTTTATTCATGTTGTGTAGTGTCACTTTCATGTCCTGTAGAGTAAATGGTTTGTTCATTTCCTTTGTTTGATCATCCTGCAGTGCTTTTGTAATTTTTGTGTACTGAACCTGTATATTTGCATCAGTTTGTTCAGTTGCAAAAAGTTGTGTATAGTATTTTTCAAAAGTTTTTACAATCTCTTTGTTGTCAGTTTGTGTTGTTCCTTCTGTGTCTATTATTTGTCTTATCTGTCTGCTTTTTTGTATGTTTTGTTCTATTGTTAAGAAATGCTTAGTAGGTGCTTCTGTGTAGTTTGTGGGTAATCTACTTCTAATTTGGGCACCATTGTATTTATGCTGTTGAATTGTTTCTAATTCTTCCTCTAATTCTTGTATGGCATGATTTGTTGGGTCGTTGTAGTTTTCTATTGATATTAGTACTTTTAGTTCCTCTTCTCGTTTTCGGATTTGACTGTGTAGCTGAGTTGCAATATTTTGTGTGATGTGTTTAATTGTAGATTTTAAAAGTTCCCAGTGTAGGCCTAAATTTGTAGTTGGTAGTATGCTGTATTGTTGAATTATTTTATTAATGATGTCTGTGTAGTGGTTGTTTTCTAAAAGTGCATTGTTAAATTTCCAATGAGGGGATTTTTTAATGATATTGATCTTTGTAGTATTGATTGTAATTTTTACCCCTTTGTGATCTGTAAAGTTTAATGTTTCTTTAACATGTTTTGCTTCATTAATTGTGTCTGATTTTGGAATGTAAAATCTATCTAATCTTGACTGAGTATTGAAAATATTATTCTTAAATGTTGTTTCTTTTCCTTCTTTATGAAGTGTTCTGTATGCGTCTACTAATGTATATGTATTTGTTATGTATTGTAACACTTCTATCCCCGTTGTTACTTCTACTATTTTTCCTTTCCTATTGGGGTTGGTTGTATCTAGAGGGCTTGTGATATAATTAAAATCTCCTCCTAAAATAATCTTTCCTCTCTTAAATAAATATTTCAAATTTTGAACTAGTGTATTGTAAAACAAAGGTTTTTCTTTGTGCTTTGCTGGAGCGTATATATTTACAAGTGTGTAATTATCATTCTTGTCTGTAATATTAAGCGTGACCATTCTTCCTTCGTTATCCCTGTCTTTATGTGTTATTTCCCATCTATCAGATGTCTGTACTATTCCCACTCCTTTAAATCTACCAAAGCTAAAGTAACTGTTTTTCATTCCTAAGGCCTTAGTATACATATGGGCATCGTGTTCTGTGGTTATATTTGTCTCCTGTAAAAAAATAAAATCAATGTTGTGTTTTTTTACTAGGTTAATTATGTGATGCTCCTTTTTGTTACAAGTCTTAACATTGAGGGAAAAAAGTGTAAGCTGTGTAGTCTCTGTATCTGTTGTGACTGTGTTTCCGGACCCCTTGTTGAGTTCAAATGATTTTACTGTATAACAGACTAAAGTCTGCTGTTATATTGAGTTTAACTGCTGATGTAAAGAAATGTTTGTATAAATTCATTTACAGTTACTTGAAAATATGTTTAAAAATGTAATAAACCTCTTAAACGGGGCATACATGGTAAGAGTTGAAAGAATGAATATTTAAAATTATGATTTTTGTTTTTAAAAAAAAACTTTCTTTAGGCGTTTACAAAACTGTCATAAAAAAAACTCGAGTATATCGCTAGTATACTTGTAATTTATTCTGTCCGCTATTGTTAGTGTGGATAAGGAAATAGGAACCAGAATCGGCAAGGCCGCATCATTAATTGCTAGGCTGAATCAAAGAGTTTGGAACAATGCGCAGCTCACAGACGAAAATCACTGTGTACCAGGCCTGCGTGCTTAGCAGGAGTTCCAAGAATGCTAACAATTTATTGATATTGTTTCCCTAATTGTAGGGATCGAAGTCAAGTGGCATGCCACTTGGATAAAATAGAAGAAAGTCTGTTTTTGCAGAACAACCCCTTGTTAGATTAGTCTGTTCGAAATGTAAACATTTACATTTACCAGATTAAATAAATTAATTTGAGAGTTTTCATGTTTTTAAAAATAATTATGGTTTTAAAAACCGACAATTTCGTTTAATTTTATTGTTCTATTCAATAATTTTATTTACCGACATTGAAACATTTATAATACAAACGTTATTAATATTATGTGTTATAGAATTTAAATACAATTTTAATTGATTTTGTTTTACATTACAATTTTCTTATTTAACTTTCTCATTTTTCTAAACATAATGTCATATTAAATACACCAGACTCGGTGCTTTGTGGTGCGTCATTGATGGGAAATGAATTCACAAAGAGATATAAAACAATTTCCCGCTTGTTAAAATGTTACAACACAAATAAAAACGAATCATGGAAACAAAAGGCAATTAACCACACGGCTTGTAAAAAAAATTATAAAATATTGGATGTATTATTTGTGATGTGATTTAAAACTAATTGGAAACTTTTTATTTTATCTCTTTTCAATGTTTTTTTAATACATTTTATTAAAGAAATATGTCACTAGAATATGATTAAACAATTGTACAATAGTTAGTTTTTAAAATTTGTAATATTTTTTATGTGTATAAAATGTTATTATGTTTTCTCTTCAAATCTATATTTAATTAAATAAATTCAGTCTATAGCCATCTTCTCATTAATCTTGCCAGCTACGTTTTCTCAAAGACATATTTAAAAAAGCCTGTACCGGTGCTTTTTGGTTGCGGTGGATAATTGAGATACAATTTAACACAAATTAGTTTTTACAATAAAATGTACTTTAATAGGAAATATTTTGAGTGTTTTTACCGAAAATATAGGGCCAATTTGATCAATGAAATCATTCTTAATTTATTATTATTCAAAAAGTTTTATTATGCAAATATTTTATTTCTTTAATACTGCTTATTTCATGTTACATTTCTAACGATTCTAAAAAACACGCGTAGATAAACAAAAGATACACATATTTGATAAGCTAAGGAAATTCAAGTGGACAGTCATGCATCCACAATATATCATCTATGACGGCGGCCCGAAGGATGGATTAAAGCAGACAAAGTGGAGAAACTACTCATGTATGTTTTTCTATTTTTAAATCCCTTATATTAACTTCACCGCCGTCTCTGTCTCTCTGTCTGTCTCTCTGTCTGTCTCTCTGTCTGTCGTCATCTCATGGGCGGGCGGGCGGAAAAACAAAAGTCGAAAATGACCCACTTTCCGTGATCCAATCGAGCTGAAATTTGGCACACGGACCCGTCTTACCTAACAATGCATCGTATCAAAATTTCAGATCGATCGATAAATTAGACGTCGACCGTCGTGCCGACTTCCCCTCACGACCCATCCCCCGTTAAAAGACAGGGGACATCACTCGGTGTCAGTCTGTAAATATTTGTGGCGTTGGAAAATAATCAATACTTATAATTATGACTCAAATATAAGGGGTTTATAGTAGAAAACTTTGTTTTTACGGGTTTGTTTTATTAAATCCCTTATATTAACTTCACCGGCGTCTCTCTCTCTCTCTCTCTCTCTCTCTCTCTCTGTATGTCTGTCTTGGGCTCGGCGGGCGGAAAAACAGAAGTCAAAAATGACCCACTTTCCCATGATCCGATCAAACTGAAATTTGGCACACGGACCCGTCGAACCTAACAATGCATCGTATCAAAATTTCAGATCGATCGAACGTACCGTAATTAAATTAATGCATTTTTAGTTTATCCTTATATGAGGTATGTAATTCAAAATTCACTGTTTGTTATTGTTTTTTTTTCTTCCAGTTCACGTGAGTTTGAGTTGACGCCGACCGTCGTGTTGACGCCGACCGTCGTGCCGACACCCCCTCACATCCCACCCCCATTTATTAAAGACAAGGGACATCACTCGGTGTCAGTCTGTAAATGTTTGAAAATAATCAATACTGTTAGTTATGTCTCATATATAAGGGATTTATAGTCAAAAACTTTGTACGGGTTTGTTTTTTAAATCCCTTATATTAACTTCACCGGCGTCTCTCTCTCTCTCTCTCTCTCTCTCTCTCTCTCTCTGTCTGTCTGTCTTGGGCTCGGCGGGCGGAAAAACAGAAGTCAAAAATGACCCACTTCCCATGATCCGATCAAACTGAAATTTGGCACACGGACCCGTCGAACCTAACAATGCATCGTATCAAAATTTCAGATCGATCGAACGTACCATAATTAAATTAATGCATTTTTAGTTTATCCTTATATGAGGTATGTAATTCAAAATTCACTGTTTGTTATTTTTTTTTAAATTCCAGTTCCACGTGAGTTTGAGTTGACGCCGACCGTCGTGTTGACGACGACCGTCGTGCCGACACCCCCTCACATCCCACCCCCATTTATTAAAGACAAGGGACATCACTCAGTGTCAGTCTGTAAATGTTTAAAAATAATCACTACTGTTAGTTATGTCTCATATATAAGGGATTTATAGTCAAAAACTTTGTTTTTACGGGTTTGTTTTATTACGGGTTTGTTTTATTAAATCCCTTATATTAACTTCGCGGCCGTCTCTCTCTCTGTCTTGGGCTCGGCGGGCGGAAAAACAGAAGTCAAAAATGACCCACTTCCCATGATCCGATCGAACTGAAATTTGGCACACGGACCCGTCTAACCTAACAATGCATCGTATCAAAATTTCAGATCGATCGAACGTACCGTAATTAAATTAATGCATTTTTAGTTTATCCTTATATGAGGTATGTAATTTAAATTCACGTTTTTTTTGTTGTTTTTTTCTTCCAATTCCACGTGAGTTTGAGTTGACGCCGACCGTCGAGCCGACACCCCCTCACGTCCCACCCCCATTTATTAAAGACAAGGGACATCACTCGGTGTCAGTCTGTCAATGTTTTTTCCCCTCTATCCCTCCCACCCACCTCTCCCCCTCCCACCCCCTCCCCCCCCACCCACACCTCCCCCCCCAGGGTTATGAAGCAAACTTGAGTTAAGACAGATTCAGTCTGTAAATGTTTGAAAATAATCAATACTGTTAGTTATGTCTCATATATAAGGGATTTATAGTCAAAAACTTTGTTTTTACGGGTTTGTTTTATTAAATCCCTTATATTAACTTCGCGGCCGTCTCTCTCTCTCTCTCATCTCTCTCTGTCTTGGGCTCGGCGGGCGGAAAAACAGAAGTCAAAAATGACCCACTTCCCATGATCCGATCGAACTGAAATTTGGCACACGGACCCGTCTAACCTAACAATGCATCGTATCAAAATTTCAGATCGATCGAACGTACCGTAATTAAATTAATGCATTTTTAGTTTATCTATATAAACTATATGTAGAGGTCTCTATCGTTTACATTTTACGGGTCACTTGACTTCAGGCCAGCCACCGGTGTGAACACGTCTCGTGCTTAAACCAGGTAAAGCGGCGTGCTTTTGTTTACATTTGGCGTTTCACGGTGAACTTGGCCCAGCGATCGGTGACAAGACCTTTCCCCTCTCCCACCCCCACCCCACCCTTTTTGGGTTAAAAGCAAAGGGGAGTAAAGACAGATTCAGTCTGTAGATATTTGTAAATACTTTAAGTTCTGTCTCATATATAAGGGATTTATAGTCAAAAACTTTGTTTTTACGGGTTTGTTTTTTAGTCTGGCTTCTGGGCACCCGCCAGTACCGGGACAGAAGTGCCGTTAATACTCGGACCAAGAGCTGGACCCACAGCTGTTCCGAGCGACTTGGATCTGACAGCCTACCTCATCCCTGCACCTATCGACAGGAACCTGATTTACCAGTTATTACGTCTAAAGTAAAACTGACGGCGACAAACGCACACTGCGTATGTCGAAGCATGTACGTGTACACGCACTACACGTACAGAAGCCGATCATTCACACTTCCGTGATCACAGAAGTCACCTTGGCCGTAGGTGAGCAGTTTACCGAGCCCAATAAACCGAACGATTCAGCTAGAAGGAACCTGCAGAACCAATTACACACTCCAGCATGGACGGAGCCTTGTGTAGGGCAGTACTACCACGCTGAACACTTCATCGCACACACTGACCAGGGGAGCGTGCAGAACCAACCGCCACACGGAGCGGGGCGCGATGACCCCATTGCATTTAAGTACTAACACCATAAAACATAAGGTTACAAGGCATAGCCTTAATGATGATAAAGCTAGGCCAAAGAAGGGACAGTTAATTTGTTGTATCACTATTATCATTTCGAACCAGTTTCCAATATTGTATAAATTGTGTAAATAAATTTATTGTTACATATTCCCCCCTTTAGTCTGTTGATTATCGATTGAGAGAGATCACTAAAGTTTATGCGTTGTGAGCGGGAAGGTGATATTTAAACATTACACCCCTAGAGAAACTTGCCAAACATAGATTCTCATCTATCAAGCCCTCATAATCAGGGATGGGGAAATAGCGTCATTAACAAAACAACTTAGAGAATTGCAACAGGCGAATCTCTCAATAAGAGAGTTAAGAAACGAAGAGATAAATCCACCAGTGAGATATATAGAGAAGGCCATCGTGATGTCCCTTCAAAACATGGGAACAACTGTGCCAAAGCATACACCGGGATTGGACACCATTGTGACGTCCAACCTCAAAAAGGGAATTACACAGGGTCAATCAGGATTGAGCGCGAACAGGACAGTCCAACTAGAAGAGGAAGTCACTGAGTCACAAGCTCAACACGTCTCAGAGTCAGAAGAAAGCCATTTTTCTATTACTACAAATGAAATTTGTCAACTTATGCTTCAGTTTAGCGTTTGTTTTTCTTTCATACACTTTTAGATTGCATATTTGTATGTTTAAAAAAATAACATATTTAAAAATCGGACTCCTCCCCACAATAGTTTTTTATTGTTATTTACATGCAATATTTTAATGCGTCTTAGACTAATTTTGAATAAAAAATCTTTGCTTTCAATATATAACTGAAAGGGATGCTGACTTGACAATAATGAAAACGTTTATTAGAATTCCTGAAACGTGTATATTAAAGTTGATACTAATATTTTCTTTTATCCAGTGCTTAACTTTACTTCAAAGGTTTCATGCAAAATAAATAGTTCGTTGTTATTCATATTTGTTAATAGCTACAATTTTTTATTTACGATTTTTTGATAATGTAAAGGTAATAATGTATGGACCAATGAGCGCATAAACTGACAAGTCATAATAGATCTTGAAAAGGTGCTGACTTGACAACAATAAAAACGTTTATGTGAATTACTAACACGTGTATATTAAAATGTAAATATTATTAATAGTTGATAAGTTAATCTTTTCTGTTATCCTGTGACAAACTTTGCTTACTACGTTTCATGCAAAATAAATAGTTATTAACATGTATAAAATTACAGTTTATTTTTTTCATGTTTTGATAATTTTTTGGTAATAATGTATGGACAAATGGGCGAATAAATTGACAAGTCATAATCATCGATGAAGCTTAAACGGCTTCAAATCACAGATATGCGTGATGTGAATCACATTACAGTCACATAATGTACATTTATTTTTAACGCACTGTGCTGTATTATTGGTGCACTCATAATTGGTGCGCACTATTCAATGCCGCAAGTTAACGTCCGGCTGACTCCTCAGCAATATTTGTTAATACTTCAAAACTTCAAACTTCTTTGCCGCAGTATCACTTTATGCTGTGTGTAATTCACTATGCATTTATTATTATCATGATTATATCATTCTTATTCATTCAATCTTATATAACGCGAAGCCTAAGCTTGGAGGTTTTCTCATAACACATATATTCGTATATATAATCAAAATATATACTCTGCTATGTCCGTTCGTAACGCTAGATTTTAGAAAGCCCACCGCTACAAAAATAACCTTGAAAAATATTTTGCACACCCAAAAAAACCCACTATTTTCAAACGTCCGCATAAAATTGTTCAATATGGAAAATAGATTTAATGTTTCTCTCTTGGTCTCTACATTTTCTGATTATTTACTATGCGGCTTTCAGGCAGAAGGGACAATTACAAAAGCTGAGATATATCCATTTTGAAAACTCCCGTCATATTTGATGGGTAATACACTAGTATATATATATATATATATATATATATATATATATATATATATATATATATATGTATGTATGTATGTATGTATGTATGTATATTATTATAATTATTTAAAGCTATAAAAAATAAGGAACGATCATATTTTGTAGAGCTAACAATAAATTCAATAAATATTACAGTTGTAATCATATTGGACGTGCATTAAAATGACACACCACAAAGCATCGTTTATGATTTTTTTAAGTAAGACATTTTGTTGGGAAAATAAGTAAGATAAATAGCATAATTTAATTTTTGTTAAAAGTTTTATTTAAATTTAATAAGACTAAGTATTAATAAATATAAGTTGCATTGTGTGTACGGCAAAAAAGTGTATAGAAATAAAAATTTAAAAACGAAAAATAATTTTAAAGTTGTAATTCTTCAAAATATGGAAACTATAAAATGTTTTAATTCATTGTAATATATATGCATGTCTAATTTTCAACAAAGGTAACGAATATACCTGTAAAATCTGATATTTTATGAAAGTGGCATGCCACTTGACTTCGATTCCTACAATTAGGGATACAATGTCAATAAATTGCTAGCACACTCCTATCCTAATCGTGCACTGAGGCTAATGAGCAACATATATATTATAGTAATGATGTTTGACAAAAATATCGATTTGTTCTTACAAAATGTGTTACTAACCTTTCATTGATGTTTGTATTTTCTGTTATCTAATTTTGTTATCACTATTATATGTATAATATGTCTTTTTTTTAAACGTTACTATCACAATTTTTTAAAATGTTTTTCTTTTACGACATTCTTATATTTTTGGTTGCTAAATTCGAATTGCCAGTATGAACTTTGCTTAATTTTTAATTTTAAAGAAGACATATTGATTTAAAAATCCATTTTTTAAAGGAATCAATAATTTTGTGAACTAAAATTATTATCCAAATTATTACTTATATAAAACATGTCTGATATGTTTATTTTAACAATTATTCCATGTTATTAAAACTGACGATGTGATCGAGTAGCATGCGTACTCGG
Source organism: Ampullaceana balthica (assembly GCA_944989445.1). Classification (NCBI taxonomy): domain Eukaryota; kingdom Metazoa; phylum Mollusca; class Gastropoda; family Lymnaeidae; genus Ampullaceana; species Ampullaceana balthica. Next base: position 7,832 of record CALYLW010002172.1, on the reverse strand, counting down.
CTGGCGTACCGATGGTCTTGGTTTTGAATCCATGTGAAGGCAAGGGTTTGTTCCCGGGGCCTAGGGCGTCCCTGAGTCAACCAGCTCCGAATGGGTACCTAACACTAGCTAGGGAAATAAAGGCGGCTGGGTAATGCGTGGAACCCTTATAGCCATGGCCTGTTAACGCTGGGTAATGCGTGGAACCCTTATAGCCATGGCCTGTTAACGCTGGGTAATGCGTGGAACCCTTATATTCATGGCCTGTGAACGCTGGGTAATGCGTGGAACCCTTATAGCCATGGCCTGTGAACGCTGGGTAATGCGTGGAACCCTTATAGCCATGGCCTGTTAACGCTGCATCACTTGCCAACAGATCGGCATGGACTGTGCATTATTCTTCTGAATAGAAGGAGCGTCTGCATTGATACGACAAGACGATGTTACAAATAGAAACTTAACAAAATAAATCCTCTCCCAATTGAGTCTCTTTCCGTTCATTTCAAAAGAAAAAAATATTTATATTGTTATAAACACACATTTGTAGCCAATAAATTAATATTATGTGTGTTTAGAGAGTAAGAAAAAATAAATAAATTTGTGATTTTTTTTTAAAATGTATTTTTGTTAGTGACATGCAGTGGCGTAGCTAGAGCTTTTGCGCCCGGGGAGGTCTCCAATTTGCCACCCTTTTAGGGGCCGTCCATAAATGACGTCACGCACCGGGGGGGGGGAAGAGTCACATATTTGACGTCACATCAAAACGCGCAAGTTCAAATAAAAGTTCCATTGAAATATATGATTACCGACACTTTATTTAATGATGTTTTACATGGCTTCAAGCGTGTTACGATATTAGAGTGCAGCCTTACACTAAAAACATATTTAAATGACAAAAAAATTGATTTGAAACTTGCTCATTTTCAAATAGAAAATACAGCTTTTATGAGGATGGGGGGGGGGACTTTTTGACGTCATATTGAAGAAGGGGTCTAAGTTTTTTGTGACGACGTGTGACGAGTGGGTACAAAATCAGCCAAAATCGCGTGACGTCATTTATGGACGGGCCCTTAAGTCAATCATATGATGTTTTTTTTTATAAATTAATAAACATGAATAAATAATTGTAATTGAAACGCAGTAAAGGTTGGGAACATTTTTTCCATTGCATGACCTAATTATGTAAGCGGTAATAAAAGAGTAATATAAGATGATATACCTATAAATACATTTATAAAAATACAATATCCTTTTTTTTAAGAGCCACAAGAAAGTTATTGAGGTCGCAGGTCCTCCCCCCCCCCTAATGAGACATAACTTATTCCAAATTTACACCCAAAAACATTACCAATTAATATTGCATTTATTTTTTAATTGATAAATATGTGATATTTTTATAAACAAAGAAATTGTATATATTAGTATGTAATTAATGTAAACTTATTTATACATTAACATATCTATTTTCATAGTAGAAAAATCGTGTATTATGCTATCAAAATTTAAATTATTTTTAATATCTTGTTCTATGGACAATATTACAAAATTTTATAGTCTTAAATCAATCATTGTGGAACGAAGATAATTTTTTTATCAACTTCAGTTTGGAGAAGCTCCTTTCACAACTAGATACACTGATAGCAATTCTTGAAAAAATTCTTAGCAACATTACAATGTTGAATAGATCAAGGGGGCTTTCCCCCGTTTTTTCTAATATAATGCCTCTTCTTGTAGTGTAGGTACAGCCAGGGCTGATCTTAGGCCACTGCAACCTATGCGGCCGCAGTTAGCCCCGCGCTTTCAAAGGTCTCACCTATCTTAATTTTCACTTATTATCCTTATTAATACCTTAACCCTACCCAAACTTGGCCCAGCGCAGTCCTTTTCGCAAACTAAGCCGTAAAGGGCCCCACAATTGCTAAGACTGGACCTTTGTAATGCCATCAAAACCCGGCTCATTTTTCTCTCAATATTGAACTGTTATCAATATAAATATTTGATGTTCAAATTCTTCATTTAGTAGGTTACATAGTATTATACACGAATATTTTCTTGCATGAACATGCAACTCATCAACGCGTTCTTTTATTTTCTTTTATAACTCCATACATGGATAAAACAATTCTCGTTGTACTTCTCGTTCTAAAGATAGAATCACGTCTTCTTAATTTTCCCCACTCATAGTTTTCTCCTTCTAACTCGGCGTTGAGTTGATATTTCCAACTCTCTATAACAGCGTTCTGTATTAGCACATCTCTTTATTCCATGAAATGGGTTTGCATTAATTTTTAAAAGAGGCGGGTTCCCATAAATTGAGATAACATAGAAAATAAAAAGATTGCATTAAAATGAGTAAAATTCCAGCATCTGATCTCGTTTTATTAGTTACTTCTTCAGATGTCAATTTTTTCCAAGTATGTCTTTTTCGAAATGATTTATGATATTTTGGTGTTTATTAACGGAGAAATTTGAATATTTTCATGTTCTTGCCATAAATCTAAATGATTTTCCATAACATAGACGAATTCAAATTATGTGCACCATACTTTAATTGGATATGTGTAAAATGTTTAAAGAATAACCGTATTTTAATGAAAAACACAAATTGTATATGTTCTACTTTAATGCAATAAAAAATATTTAATTTTGAGTAATTTACCTTACAATAATTTTCTAAAAACTGAAACAGTAATATAAAATACTACTTGCAAGTTAAACACAATGTTTGAACCACCATGTTATGAAGTACTTGTTAGCGCATCATTCTGCGCATGTCAAAATTTCACGCAAAAACTGTCGTGGCGATATTAATAGCACATATTATTCGGCTCAGTGGTGGTGTTTATGTGTTTTTTTTGTTCTTGTGTGCGTGTGCAGTTTTCTTATAATTGTGGCGTATACCGCTTAGTTTTCAACAAAAAAATATTTACCTTTCTTGAGTGATTTTAATTTTTTGAGTGGTTTTGCGTTAGTTATAACAACCACTATGTAATCAAACAAATGTTGCGCGAATCCGTTAATTAAGTCTCGAAATAAAGAATATTTTTGTTTCACCTTGGATTTCCCCCTTCAAAAGAAAAAAGGACGGCTGTTGGAAATGACTCTACCTTTCAAATGTCCACAAATGCCGCCCCGATATGTGTGCCACCCGGGGCGGCACCCCCCCCCCAGCTACGCCACTGGCCCAAGTTCTAGGTGTGGTTAGACTTGGTAAACTATATAATAAATAAACAAACGTCTTGTGGTTAGCGTTGGGTAAACCACACAAATACATACATAAAAGCATTTGGGATTCGGCAGTCTGTTTAGTTTTTAAAGCCTTTTCAAGTATATCTGAATTCATGTATGCGTGTCTATATATAATCGTTAAAGGTCAACGATGAAATAAGCAGTAATCCATAAATGACAGCTTTGCGTTATTGCAGTATTATTATCCAAACATACATAAACAATACAAATAATCTTTCAACTATTTGGATGAAAAAAGCACCATCTTTGGCATATATGCAGTGCATTAATGCGATATTTCCCATCAGCGCTGCACCAAAAAACACCAGTTCTTATAATTTACGGTAATATCGCGATCTTCTTGCCAAAATTTTTGTGCCAAGATGAGTTTTAAATAATTTTATTCAACTTCGTTTAAAATTTAATTTACAATTATATGAGATAAAAAAATTATATTTGTGTCACTTCAAACTTTATTTATAGTACATTAGACTAGTGTTACAAATATATATTTGAATTTACACATAGATTATCAATTGTATATGTTTGAAATTAAGGAAACTATCAAATACATACGATGAGTGTTGTTTGTACATATCTCTAAATGTTTCACATCAGTCACATCTTAACGACGCTTTCCGGAAACTTAATATATCCAAGTGGCACGCCACTTGACCTCGATCCCTATATTTAGGGACTCAATGTCAATAATTGTAATAATTCCCCTACCAAGTGGTTAACAATGAATCTTTATTTCGTGTTATATTTCTGATGTTTATAAGATTAATAAATTGAACGTAGAACAACAAGCCAACACTATTAGCTTCATGTCCACACAACTACATACCTCTCATTTTAACATATGTACAACTATAAATATTTTCTGAAAATATTACTTTTTATAACAACTGTGTTAATAACAAGGAGCCTGGAGGAGACTGTAGACATTTTATAACAATTGTGCTTATAACAAGGTGTTTGGAGGAGACTGTAGACATTTTATATCAAATGCGTTAATAACAAGTAGCTTGTAGGAGACTGTAAACATTTTATAACATATGAGTTAATAACAAGTAGCTTGGAGGAGACTGTAGACATTTTATAACAACTGTGTTAATAACAAGGATCTTGGAGGAGACTGTAGACATTTTATAACAACTGTGTTAATAACAATGATCTTGCAGGAGACTGTAGACATTTTATAACAACTGTGTTAATAACAAGTAGCTTGTAGGAGACTGTAAACATTTTATAACATCTGTGTTAATAACAAGTAGCTTGGAGGAGACTGTAGACATTTTATAACAACTGTGTTAATAACATGGATCTTGGAGGATACTGTAGACATTTTATAACAACTGTGTTAATAACATGGATATTGGAGGAGACTGTAGACCTTTTATAACAACTGTGTTAATAACAAGGATTTTGGAGGAGACTGTAGACATTTTATAACTGTGTTAATAACAAGTAGCTTGGAGGAGACTGTAGACATTTAATAACAACTGTGTTAATAACCCCTCGTTCCAACTCGACCGTCTTGGACCACGCTCAAAACTCATGTCTTACTGATTGCTGTCACAACTGTCTCCACTGACCTCTCGCATTCCCTATGACTACACACTCCCGTGATTAGAGACCACTAACTAATAAAAAAAAACAACACGTAAAAACAACGTTTTTGACTAAAAATCAATTATATATATGAGACCTAACTAAATGTATTGTTTATTTTCAATATAATACACACCACGCGACAGACTGTGACGAACCCCTGTGACATCGAGGGCTGGAGTGAGCCGTGGAGTGAACCAGTCAGCCGTGGAGTGAACCAGTGAGCCGTGGAGTGAACCAGTGAGCCGTGGAGTGAACCAGTGAGCCGTGGAGTGAACCAGTGAGCCGTGGAGTGAACCAGTGAGCCGTGGAGTGAACCAGTGAGCCGTGGAGTGAACCAGTGAGCCGTGGAGTGAACCAGTGAGCCGTGGAGTGAACCAGTGAGCCGTGGAGTGAACCAGTGAGCCGTGGAGTGAACCAGTGAGCCGTGGAGTGAACCAGTGAGCCGTGGAGTGAACCAGTGAGCCGTGGAGTGAACCAGTAAGCCGTGGAGTGAACCAGTGAGCCGTGGAGTGAACCAGTGAGCCGTGTAGGTCAACTCTAACAGACGTATAAACATGCTATATAGAGATAAACTAAAAATTGATTTATTTAATTACCGTACATTCGATCGATCTGCAATTTTGATATAATGCATTGTTAGGTCACTTAAGTCCATTTGAAAAATTTCAGCTCGATAAAATCACGCAAAGTGGGTAATTTTTTACTTTTTTTCTACCCTACTGACCGACCACGAGCCCAAGACATAGAGAGGGACACGACGGTGAAGCTAATATAAGGGATTTAAAATCATTCCTTGTGCACTCGTATTTACTCATGTCATAATGCATTCACCCTAGTGATTTTTATACCTGACAATAATGTTTGAGATTGAATAATAAAAGAGATTTGATACCTTGATTTATGTGAGAGAAAACCTGCCATGGGTCATCCGACTTTTTGTATTTATTAAACGTTCTTTTGTTATTTCCAGTATATCGCGTACAAATATGCTGTCTACTTATGTTATTGTATATTATGAAGATGTCATTTTTAAAAATTCCTATCAATTGCAATCAAGAGATATTAGAATGACGCGATGGATATAACTTATAATTATTGAAACAATTATATAGAAATATACACATGTAGTAAAAATATATTATATAAATAAATAAATAAATATATATATTAAATAACATAATTTGCAATCTGTACGTAGTGTCTGTACGTGACGATATGCGAGGTAGCACCCAATAAAAAAGTATATAGAAGTAAAAAAGTTGCTTTTGAGATTAACAAAATTTGTTTCTCGCCAGCGCCATAAAATATTGTGACGTGACGTCATTATTTGAGCTTTTATGAATGTGTGAAGGGAACGAAGTAAAAAAAAGCCATGTTTTATCTGATGTGATTAATATTATTATTATTTTTTTGTATTAAATGGCCGTTTTTGTGTATGTGTCCATGTCAATATTACGTACGGAATTATAAATTTAATTTTCTATATTGATATATTACATTCGTTTTTTCGGTTTATGAAATTTACAATTGGTTGTCGTTTGGTTGTTAAGTTTCGTTGCGTTTTGAACTACAAAGCCATTATTTATTACTGCAAATGAAATTTGTCAACTTATGCTTCAGTTTAGCATTGGCTTTTTAAAAAAAATACTTTGAGATTGTATATTTGTATGTTTAAAAAAAAACATATTTAAAAATCGGACTCCTCCCCATAATAGTTTTTTTTATTGTTATTTACATGTAATATTTTAATGCGTCTTAGACTAATTTGGAAAAAAAATCTTTGTTTTTAATATAGAACTGGAAAGGGTGCTGACTTGACAATAATGAAAACGTTTATTACTATTCCTAAAACGTGTATATTAAATTTTATATACGATTGCCTGTTGATACCGTAAAATTTTCTTTCATCCAGTGATTATCTTTACTTCAAAGATTTCATGCAAAATAAATAGTTCGTTGTTATTCATATTTGTAAATAGTTACAATTTTTTATTTACATGTTTTTGATAATGTAAAGGTAATAATGTATGGACCAATGGGCGCATAAACTGACAAGTCATAATAGAGCTTGAAAAGGTGCTGACTTGACAATAATAAAAAAACGTTTATGTGAATTACTAACATGTTTATATTAAATTGTAAATATGATAACAGTTGAAAATTTAATATTTTCTGTTATCCTGTGACAAACATTGTTTATTACGTTTCATGCAAAAGGAATAAATCTTTGTTATTAACATGACAATGTGTAAAAATTACATTTTTTGGGGTACATGTTTCAGTATTGTTCTAGTAATAATGTATGGACAAAGGGGCGAATAAACTGACAAGTCATAATCATCAATGAAGCTTAAACTGCTTCAAATCATAGAAGTACTTGATGTGGATCACATTACAGTCACATAATTTATTTTTAACTCACTGTGCTGTATTATTGGTGCACTCATAATTGGTGTGCACTCATAATTGGTGCATTCAATGGAAATGGCATTATGTTTCAATAATAAGCCCCTGTAATAAAATCCACGATAAGACAGCTTGATGGCAATTTGTGTAAGCACGAGTATCCTCTGGTCAGCTAGTTGACATTTTGTGTAAGCACGAGTATCCTCTGGTCAGCTAGTTGACATTTTGTGTAAGCACGAGTATCCTCTGGTCAGCTAGTTGACATTTTGTGTAAGCACGAGTATCCTCTGGTCAGCTAGTTGACATTTTGTGTAAGCACGAGTATCCTCTGGTCAGCTAGTTGACATTTTGTGTAAGCACGAGTATCCTCTTGTCAGATAGTTTATATTTTATGTAAGCACGAGTAGCCTGTGGTCAGCTAGTTGACATTTTGTGTAAGAACGAGTATCCTCTGGTCAGCTAGTTGACATTTGTGTAAGCACGAGTATCCTCTGGTCAGCTAGTAGACATATTGTGTAAGCACGGGTAGCCTGTGGTCAGTTAGTTGACAGCTTGTGTAACCACCAGTATCCTCTGGTCAGCTAGTTGACAGTTTCTTCCGG